>JAFNEN010000337.1:115000-125000 GCA_019343175.1 Oedothorax gibbosus | reverse complement strand
AACGCAAATTGTTGGTTTGCAAAACAATTAAAGGTTTGTTAACAAAAATAAGGAGTAAAATAAAATTTCTTTAAATTTTTTTTTTTAAAAAGAAAACCATATACCTATAATTAATGATTTTAAAACAATGTTAAGAAATGCATTGAACCATAGAGCTAAATGTAGTGCTGCCATCTTCTGTACTTTTAATAAACTAATAGATTAAAAATATAAATAATTCAACAGAAGAAAAAGGATTGGGTCAAACCGACAAAAGTTGATTTGTTTGAGCTATAAAAGTGTATTTTTTTTACTATGAAAGTTTGGAAATTTTGAAATGATAATTTTGGAACTCTTGTATACAAGGCTATAATGTACATTACCACAATAAATTAAAAATAATAAAACAACTTGCTTTATAAATCGACTCACGTTTTACTCTCCTCTTATACCCGTTTGGTTCAGATAAAAAAAAAATGCTTTTCAAATGACGCCTTTCAGTACAAAAGGAAAAACCTCCTAAAATTTGGAATCTGTACCTCGAGTAGTATTCGCTGGGCGTTGATATGTGACTAAGGCCAGTGCCGGATTTCGGCCTAGGCCTGCAAGGCCCGGGCCTAGAGGCCCAGTCAGGAAGGGGACCCTTAAAAAGATAAAATCGACCAAAAAAATTGAAAATCGCCAATCTCCGAAAACCTGTCGCCCAAATAATGCAGTCAATTGACTATGATGACGTCATTCGTTCCTCTGCATAAAAGTTCGCCGTGTCACCGTATGACTTTATAAATTTAATAGAATAACTATAGTAACATACTGTATTGTAGTCGATTAAAAATTATATGTTCTGTACTAGTGTATTTAATTTACTCAATTTCCAAAATAGCTTCGAGATGGTGGAGGGGCCCCAAATGTCAAGTGCCTAGGGGCCCTGTGTCTTTAAAAAGTTTGAGGTTGAACGCGTTTGGGGTTGGGCGTCGATTTTTATGTGTTTTGAAGTTTACTGCGTACCAAACGTCCAAATCGAAACTTTCAAAAGAAATACGAATTTTTTATAATTGGTCAAATGAGATTATTGGGGATAGGGAAGGAGGGTTGAGCCAAATATCACGAAATATCACCATGGGGGAAGGCGTAAAAGAATCTTCAAAATCGCATCACGAAATTTATGGACGCCCTATTGGCGATATAGCCTTTGCATTGCTTCATTATTTTGTGATCGGCCAGGTCGAACTACCTGAATGACGTCACTATTTTAAGGCAGAGATCTCTGCTGCTCATCGCAATGGGGTGTTCAGCATTTTCTTTAAATAATATTTCTAAATAGAACGTTGCAAAAAGTCATCCACAGCTAAGAAACAGGATTTGAATACTTTTTCATTATAATTGCGAGTGCGTTAAGGGGGAATGGGTGCGCTGGACCGCGGGTCTCCAAACTCAAGTGCCTCAGTGTTAATTCTATGGAGAAAAAAATATTTTCTCTGCCACATTTCTCCCGCTGTATTGAATATTTTTACAAGCGGATTTTTTTATGTGATAAATGTAGCTGACTTACAGGTCCCGACCTTCCCACTTTTTGAAATGGGTTCGAATATATTTTTTTACTTTTCAATAAATAATTTTACACAAAATATTCGAACCCATTTCAAAAAGTGGGAAGGTCGGTACCTGAAAGTCAGCTACATTTATCACATAAAAATACGCTTGTAAAAATATTTAATGCAGCCGGAGAAATGTGGCAGAGAAAATAGTTTTTTCTCATAGGATTAACACGGAGACACTTTGCTTTGGAGATCCCCGGTCCAGCGCGCCCATCTCCCCTTAATTGAATTAACCATGGACATTCATGTTATAATATCTAAGTTATAATGACAACTTTTAATTAACTAATCTGTTATAACGCTAGAAATTTACGTTTATGGGTCATTCTCAAAAAATGTTACAATTCCAACTTCCAATGTTAAAAAAATAAAGTTGGGTTTTATTTAAAATATTTGTTACTATTACATTAAGAATTCACCTCTCTAATGAAACTCCATAAAATCTGCAATTTTTTTAAAAATAATTTATGCCTTAATTCAAATTTTTCACTTACCTCAAAGCTGTTATACCGAGAGTAAGCAAAGGGACGTGATAAAATATACGTACAGACACCACACCGAATTGCTTTCAACTACAAATTTTCTACAGTATAAATATTTTGATAGCAGTTCTCCTGAATTCTTAGTTTGAACTACGGTTAACGACAACGCTTCTTATTCGATGTTTCTTTGCAACGGGTTCCTTTGCAGGGTGGAACTAATTGGTTTAGTTTTTTTTATAGCAAAATGAATTGTTCCATTGAATCGTGTGTTCATAATTATTTTTTATATATTTAATAAAATAAATTTAATTATATTATTTTTTATTTTTAACGTTTCCAAAAAAATAATTTTGTAGCTTAATACTTTTTAAAATTAATTATTTCTTTTTTTGATAGTAATAAATATGTTTGCCCACTTTTTAAAAAGTTCTAAATGGGCAGACGATTTTTTCCTCATCTTACAATAAATGGATTTGTTTGAATGACTAATTTGTTCTATTTGTGAGATCTTCTACTGTTTCGTCACTGTTACACTAATTCGTCTGAAAGTAAAATGTTCCCATCTATCAAAGGAAATACCAAGGATCAATGCCTTGCATATTAATACTTCCGCTGTGGATGGTCACTAAAAGCATCAATAACTTAAGATCCAATAATACTATGTCTATGACGTATAACGCGGCAACAAAAGCCGATGCAGCGAAAGAGTTAAAATGAACAGCAAATACGATCAGCTTAAAACAAGTTTTAATTTGTTTCATACTACAAAAAAAATTAAGCTACACAAATCCACTGTATACGGAAAATACAATCATGCTTCCTAATCCGAAGTTTTAGCAACAAAATGTATTTTGGATTTTCGAAGGATGTGGGGTTGCCTTTAAATTACATCTCACTAGTGCATACCGGAGAATACCTTTTCATCAACGTGATTGTATGTCTTCTTAAAGATTATGATTAAGAGCAGTGATCGTAATTGTAGACTCCGATAAGGTTAAAAAAATGCGATATGATTAAAAATTCTTCTGTGTAATCAAATATTTAATAATATATGACTACTCGCAATTATTTATAGTTACAAATAAGTTGCCATGTCATCTGAAATTCCACATATGCCAAGCAACAATCAAAACTTTTATGTCTAATTAGTTCGTAGTTAAGAATTGGGGGCGCTGGGCTCATCAAAAAGTTAGCTTCTTTTTCTATGGTAACAGAGTGGACAAAATATACTTTATCGTCGCTTTTTGCTATGATGTTTAGTTAACTTAAAATTTATTTTTAGCTTATCGTAATCAGATACTTAAGGGCTTTAAACAGCACTATGACTTTATCTATAATAATAAAAGAAAGAGTCTGTCTGTGTGTCTGTTTGTCATCGGATCGTAAAAGACCTACTTATACTGCCCTCAGAAATTCGAAATTTTTAAGATAGATTCCCTTTAATATTAACGTGTGCACCTGAGGCTTAGTTTTTTCATATTTGTTCAATTTTTAGGAAAAAATTCGAATTTTCTGAAAAAAATACACCACTTTCGCTCAAATCCGATCATTTTTTCTCTTTCCTGATGCCATCAGCTGAAAAAATTAAATAAAACTTTTAACGAAAACATTTAAAATTCAAAAGGTTTATTTTATTCTTTTGCCATTACTTTCAGAAACTAAATTCATTATTTGAAAAATAATTGACATGTTTCAAGTGACGTAATTCCGCCAGTCTTCATTCCCGGATTTTATTGTGGGTTTATTTGATGATTTTTTCATTGGGGGGGGGGATTTTTCTGTTGACTGCATGTATGCATATTTAAGCAATAAATGTACAGTTAAGCTATTACTGAACTATGATGGTTAATAAAGGCCATCACACTAGAGCTATTAGTGTTTTATGTCTTTATTTTTTCGCCAAATACGTTGCCAATCTCGCCAACTTATTAACTAAAATTCGCCAAATAGGCAATTTCTTTTATAAATAATTTATAAGCTGGTCGGTTGTTCGAAGGTCATTGTGTTAGAGCTGTATAATGGGTGTGTTTGTAGCTATATCTATTTTCTCGCCAAATTATTACCCAAAACGCGCCAAATGAGCTAAAAGGTTTTATGTATTTATGAGGGAATTGTGATGACATTTATGAGTGCATTTTATAGCTTATTTTTCATTTTGGAATTTTTAAGGCAATGAAACGGGATTTTATACTTTATAACGAGCGGGAACAATAACATAAGTTTATGATCCTATAACAGGTTATATGGTACACATATTTGGAACGATTTGATATTTTTTTTAATCCGTGCGAAGAACGGGTATAAATTTGCTAGTCTATATATGTAAAAGAAAGTCGTGTTAGTAAGACCATTTATAACTCAAGAACGGCTAAACGGATTTGGCTGAAAATTGGTGGGAGATAGCTCAGAACCAGGAATAGGCTATAGGATACTTTTTATTCGAACCCAAAGGGTGTAGGAGTGCAAAGCGTGAGCTGATTTCCCCATAGGAATAGCATTGTAAGATTTGAATTTATACTTTTTAATTCAATTTAAAAAAATTTCAGCGCGTTCAGCCTGAACGAAAATGAAAAAAAGAAAAAAAAAGAGCACGTCGCGTCGGTTTAATTTGCTGGATTGTTATTTGAATATCAGTGTTTTATTTGTTGATTTTAAATCTCTATTTTTTTTTATGGTGGATCAGATTTCCCCAACTAGATTTTAATTACGTTTCCGAATTTAATTTAATTGATGTTTACATATGGTAAGAAATGATGGTATGGAGGAATATAGGTTAACCTAAAGAATCGTGGCCGGATTTGGCGAATTTTCAAAAATGTCACCAAGTCGAAGTGATAATAAACCCCGGCACTTGCCGAGATGGTTACCATCTCGAAATGACCAAAAATACTACCTAATTTCAAAATGGCCGACTTAAAACAGCGGAAAAATTCATTAACTTGCAGACCAGATTTATAGAAAAATTGAAACTTTAAAATGACGAAGAAATGATTTAAAAAAAAGTAAATAATTATTTAAAATCAGTAAGCATCTAATTAATAAAATATTGGTATTAGAAAACTTCAGAATAAATTATATGCGTTTAAGATTTAAATAGATTAACATTTAGAAATTGTCAATGCAATCGCTAATTTCGCCAAAAGTTGCCATCGGGGTTACCAGATTTGGCGTAAAATTGCCGGCCACGATTCTTTAGGTTAACCGGAATATATTCGGCATAAATAAGACATTTGTACTTTATAAAACTTTTCCAACCATACAAGGGGATGAATGTCTGTTTTGTTGTCTGATGTTAAGATGGCGTAATGGTCGATTGAATTTTGGCATTGGCGGCTTTTGGCGAAGTTGAAAATTTAGCTATTCTCATCCAGTTGTATGGGTTAGGGTTAGTTTGAATTATCTTCGCATTAAAGCTACACACGAGTGCTATTAGAAACGGGAGTCTTAATTTAGAACCACAGTCAAGTTACGAGCCGACACGTGAGTAGGTACCCAAAGCAACTTTTAAGGGCGACATCGTACGCAGCGTTGGGAATTTGGAGGATATTAAAAGTGCCCTTCCTCTATACGGGGTATTATTCGTCGGACATTTTTTGGCTGCACGAGCCGTTCATAGGTCTGCAGTTATTTTGGCGATGCCCGGACATGAACCTGGGACCTACCGCATGCAAGACGAAAGTCTTTGCCGACTGGGTCCCCCAACTCAATCGAGTTGTATGAAATATGAAGTGGAATGTTTACCACATTTGAGAAGTTTCGTTTTGCGCTAATTATGAAATAGAAACAGGCCATTATATCATTTAGCTGTTCTGGCAATTTGAATAGGGGCCTATGGGAAAGCCCTCAAACTCCGGAAGGACCTGGATAAAATCAACCCCTCATGTCAGAATGGGAGGAGATTATAATATCCTGATGGAGTGGACCACATTGGAGGGATCAATTGGTATAAAACAAAAGTTTACATAAAAAAACCTTACTAATTTGGGTTATTAAGGGTGCACCCGTGCAACGCCGGGTTTATAAAGCTAGTTCTTAAATAAGCTCCAGTTTAACATAAACACGGTAACATAGTAGTCATTGAATAATTACACTCCCCTTAATTTTTCAAACTTTTGTCTTTTTCCTCCATAAACTAAAATTTTATGAGAAAATCGTCAGGCATTTCAGAAATAAGTGTCTATGGTGGTACTTATTTCAGCAAAAAACTTTTTTTCTTTGCATTTTTTGTCGGGAAATTTTGGTAAGAGTCAACAAAACAAAATTCTTCGATTCCGTGGGACACAATATATTAAGCTACAAAAGAAAACTTTTTTTAAATTAAGTGGTGGTTAAAAGCTTATTTGATAGCCAAGATACATGCTAATCAATATAAGCATCAATAATTACGAAATATTTATTTTAAGTTACAATTATCTTCTCTTGTTCTTTAATTTTTCGTCATGAAATACGTGAATTTTACCAACTATGCTTCTTTAAATGAAGTCTCCAACTTTTGTTTTAGTATTTTTATATTTTTAAAATATTGGTACAATAATGTAAAAGTTCGTTCTTTTATGCAGTCCAAGTGAAAATTCCGTAACAATAAAATTAAAAATACTATAAACAATGAAAGCTGTGGGACACCATTTTGTAACATTTTTTGAGAATGACCCATATACATAATACTCTACGGTGGTCAGAATTAAAGGGGATTTCTATGGTTGGAATACAATAATATTACAGATTCACAGGCCAAGTTAAGTTTAGCGAAAACTCTTAGTACTATACGAAAGGCTAATTTAGTCTGTTTCTTACATATTTTTGCTTACAAACACTGTTCGTATAAATTAAATAAAACTGATTTTCTGAAATTGTGAATGAAAAATATAATAAATAACGCAGAATAAAGATTTTCAAATTACGGAGTAGAAACTAGAATGAGAAAGCTGAATTTTAAATGAAAATAGGCGTTACACCAACATCTTTTGACATTTTATGAACTTTTGTGTTTTATTTTTCGAAACGACAAATATTTTAAAAATAAATTTTAACAAAAACATTGCAGATTATGCATATTAAATTATGTTTGGAAATACTTTCTTTTGATTTAATTTGTTTCACTTTAGGATTTAAATATATTTTCGACATTTTTGCTTTGACACTTGGTAAGATTATTTCAGATTTAATTTGTCGGCTTTGTGTTTACACAGGCATTGTGAGAATGAACTTAAATCGCCATAACGGGTGCGGGTTTGATTCCCGCCTTCGCCCTGGGTGTATATTCCTTTCTCTGTGACAGTAAAAATTCTTTATGTGTCTGTCTTCCTTGACGAAGGCTTCATAAGCGGGTCTATGATAAAGCACACAAGCCCGGAATATATATGTAATAGTAGTAGTAGTAGTAGTATTGCCAGCACGGTTGCATTTATACGAAATGTATAGTTCAGCATCTGATCTTTGATGTTTCAAATAAATAGATATACCACAGTTTAAAAAATATATACTAAACTAAAATCCTCGGTGCAACAGCCCATTTGTGGGCCAAGACCTGCCGAGCCCATTTCAGCTTATGTGACCTAGAACTCTGGGGTGATAGTCATATGTCCCGGTTAGGTGGCCAGCCTCACGCGGAACCCCCAGCGTGTATAGTTCCCAATCATGCTTGGTCCTCATTTTATCTACCCACTTAAGGGATGAAAGGATGAGTCAACCTCGCCCAATCCGGGACTAGATCCCCGGACCTATGGCATGGCAATGTGAAGCACTCCACTAAGCCACTGGGCTTCTGATAAAATATATACTACCTCCTAAAATATATACATGCTACGGAAATTTAAAATGAATTTTATGATTCTTGTTAGAAGTCAACACAGAATAGATTAAGCAAATAGATGTGCGATAAGCTCATCTCATATATTTTCTGAAAGCAATATGTCGTAGAAATTTATATGCGTGCTTTATTCCGAACGGTTCAATAACCATTTAACTTTTTTCAAAGTTTGGGCTATTTGTTTGTCGAACATACGTTTTTTAAAATTATTCTCAATTTAAACTGGTAATAACATGTAAAAAAAGAAATATTTACATAAAGGGAAAAATGACTATAATAAACAAGCACATATTCCCTTCACAGCGCAAAATTTCCTGCATAATCTTGTAAAACACGCAATAAAATTTCTCCAAACTTTAATGGATTCCTTTATTAAACACAATACACTAAAACGAAATGAAACTAAAGAAATCCCCTAACCCTTCATCCTTTTTTATACCTTCCCTTAGATATTCTGAACATAACTTTCGTTTTAGGATGGCTTTTCTTGTTCTCTCATTACAACTGGAGCCAAGAACAAGCCAAGTAATGTGTTTTTAAAGGCTTTTGGCGAAAGGTTTACGGCGTTCTCTCACAATCGCCAAGTGCGTCCTTTTTTCTTTTTTTATAAAGGGAGAAAAGTTATTGACGAAACTCATAGAGTTAAAAAGAAGATGGAGGTGCTTGGCGAGAAACAAAGTGAAGCCGTCAGAAAGTCGCCAAGCAACCCTAGTAAGCCCATACAAACTTCTCACTCACTATTGGTTCATGCTGAAACGCATTATTTTATTCCTTAAAAAGCGTAAAAATCAAAAAATGACTGTAGGATGTAGCACGAGATCTGTAATTATACAAGATGGTACCATATTATTCCCTCATAAGTAAGGAAAATGTGTCGCAATAATAGCTTTTATTAGACAGTCAAAAATCGGCCAAGTCGACGTATTAAGCCTATACAAACTCCACTGTAGAATAGCGTTAAAATAGCCCGCCGAGAACAATTGTTTGGGCTTACTCCAAAGCGATCGATGGCTTCACTTGGCGCGACTGTTTTTGTAATGGTTTTCGCCCGGCAGCATCTCTATCTTCTTCTTAACTCAGTGACGAAACTCAAGGCGGTCGTCATAAAAATCAAATGGTCGTATTTTGCACAGGAGAATCCTTTAACATCGGTTAGACATTTTACAGGACAAGTGTAAAATGCTAAAGGGCATTAAAAAACTGTTTAAATGGCCGACGCTGGTAGGTGGTATTAAATACCTTATGTTGCGTTGGTGGGGTTTTATTTTGAGGAAAAGGTTGAGGAATTTTTCGGTTTGTGTGGTATTTAATTTAAAAGTGGAGTTAAAGCTTCAAGAAGCTGTGATATGGAGTTTTCCACTGCAAACTTTTGCTTAGTTCATAGAGATTGAAATTAATTAAATAAATGTTGTATTCTATGTACGATAGAAATTACTGAAAACAATTCTCCCAAAGTACTGACATTTTAGCAGAATTGTCTCTGATTAAATAAGAGCAGAAAATGTATTTCCTTTGCAAGGAATGGCATTCATGGAAAAATTGAATATATAAATTCAGTTTATAATTAATGGGTTTTTACTTTTAGTACGGTGCAATTAGTCCAAAAAAAGGCCTAACCCGGACATCCAAAGTAAAAGTTTCATTCCAGGTCCAAATTGTTCTATACAGCCTACATATTGTTTGGTAAAAAGTCATACCATTTTGAGCGTCGGTTTTGGGGGGGGGGGGGGGGGGAGAAGTTCGAAAATGCGCTGTTTTTTTAGTTTTTCTTGATATTTCGAAAAATATGTGTTTTAGAGCAAAACGGTCAATTACAGAAATATTCTACATTAAATTACAAACAAAATGACTATTTACATTATTCTTGTAAAGTGAACGGTTCTAGAGTTATAACGGGTGTAAAAGTAGCATTTTGGCGAACTTTTTCAGATTTTTGGAAAAAAAAAGACATTTTAACTACGATGTAAACAAAAACTTTATTTAAAAGGAATATTGCTCGATTTTTTGTAGTATAATAGAGGATAAGAGGCACCACAGAGTATTGCAATTGTAAAAATACTGAAACTGCGAACCAAATTGTTCTATACAGCCTACATATTGTTTGGTAAAAAGTCATACCATTTTGAGCGTCG
>JAFNEN010000337.1:0-110000 GCA_019343175.1 Oedothorax gibbosus | reverse complement strand
AGAGGATAAGAGGCACCACAGAGTATTGCAATTGTAAAAATACTGAAACTGCGAACCAAATTGTTCTATACAGCCTACATATTGTTTGGTAAAAAGTCATACCATTTTGAGCGTCGGTTTTTTTTTTGGGGGGGGGGGGGGGGGAGCAGTTCGAAAATGCGCTGTTTTTTTAGTTTTTCTTGATATTTCGAAAAATATGTGTTTTAGAGCAAAACGGTCAATTACAGAAATATTCTACATTAAATTACAAACAAAATGACTATTTACATTATTCTTGTAAAGTGAACGGTTCTAGAGTTATAACGGGTGTAAAAGTAGCATTTTGGCGAACTTTTTCAGATTTTTGGAAAAAAAAAAGACATTTTAACTACGATGTAAACAAAAACTTTATTTAAAAGGAATATTGCTCGATTTTTTGTAGTATAATAGAGGATAAGAGGCACCACAGAGTATTGCAATTGTAAAAATACTGAAACTGCGAACCAAATTGTTCTATACAGCCTACATATTGTTTGGTAAAAAGTCATACCATTTTGAGCGTCGGTTTTTTTTTTTTTGGGGGGGGGGGAGCAGTTCGAAAATGCGCTGTTTTTTTAGTTTTTCTTGATATTTCGAAAAATATGTGTTTTAGAGCAAAACGGTCAATTACAGAAATATTCTACATTAAATTACAAACAAAATGACTATTTACATTATTCTTGTAAAGTGAACGGTTCTAGAGTTATAACGGGTGTAAAAGTAGCATTTTGGCGAACTTTTTCAGATTTTTGGAAAAAAAAAAGACATTTTAACTACGATGTAAACAAAAACTTTATTTAAAAGGAATATTGCTCGATTTTTTGTAGTATAATAGAGGATAAGAGGCACTACAGAGTATTGCAATTGTAAAAATACTGAAACTGCGAACCAAATTGTTCTATACAGCCTACATATTGTTTGGTAAAAAGTCATACCATTTTGAGCGTCGGTTTTTTTTTGGGGGGGGGGGGGAGAAGTTCGAAAATGCGCTGTTTTTTTAGTTTTTCTTGATATTTCGAAAAATATGTGTTTTAGAGCAAAACGGTCAATTACAGAAATATTCTACATTAAATTACAAACAAAATGACTATTTACATTATTCTTGTAAAGTGAACGGTTCTAGAGTTATAACGGGTGTAAAAGTAGCATTTTGGCGAACTTTTTCAGATTTTTGGAAAAAAAAAAGACATTTTAACTACGATGTAAACAAAAACTTTATTTAAAAGGAATATTGCTCGATTTTTTGTAGTATAATAGAGGATAAGAGGCACCACAGAGTATTGCAATTGTAAAAATACTGATACTGCGAACCAAATTGTTCTATACAGCCTACATATTGTTTGGTAAAAAGTCATACCATTTTGAGCGTCGGTTTTTTTTTTTGGGGGGGGGGGGGGAGAAGTTCGAAAATGCGCTGTTTTTTTAGTTTTTCTTGATATTTCGAAAAATATGTGTTTTAGAGCAAAACGGTCAATTACAGAAATATTCTACATTAAATTACAAACAAAATGACTATTTACATTATTCTTGTAAAGTGAACGGTTCTAGAGTTATAACGGGTGTAAAAGTAGCATTTTGGCGAACTTTTTCAGATTTTTGGAAAAAAAAAAGACATTTTAACTACGATGTAAACAAAAACTTTATTTAAAAGGAATATTGCTCGATTTTTTGTAGTATAATAGAGGATAAGAGGCACTACAGAGTATTGCAATTGTAAAAATACTGAAACTGCGAACCAAATTGTTCTATACAGCCTACATATTGTTTGGTAAAAAGTCATACCATTTTGAGCGTCGGTTTTTTTTTTTGGGGGGGGGGGGGAGAAGTTCGAAAATGCGCTGTTTTTTTAGTTTTTCTTGATATTTCGAAAAATATGTGTTTTAGAGCAAAACGGTCAATTACAGAAATATTCTACATTAAATTACAAACAAAATGACTATTTACATTATTCTTGTAAAGTGAACGGTTCTAGAGTTATAACGGGTGTAAAAGTAGCATTTTGGCGAACTTTTTCAGATTTTTGGAAAAAAAAAAGACATTTTAACTACGATGTAAACAAAAACTTTATTTAAAAGGAATATTGCTCGATTTTTTGTAGTATAATAGAGGATAAGAGGCACCACAGAGTATTGCAATTGTAAAAATACTGATACTGCGAACCAAATTGTTCTATACAGCCTACATATTGTTTGGTAAAAAGTCATACCATTTTGAGCGTCGGTTTTTTTTTTTGGGGGGGGGGGGGAGAAGTTCGAAAATGCGCTGTTTTTTTAGTTTTTCTTGATATTTCGAAAAATATGTGTTTTAGAGCAAAACGGTCAATTACAGAAATATTCTACATTAAATTACAAACAAAATGACTGTTTACATTATTCTTGTAAAGTGAACGGTTCTAGAGTTATAACGGGTGTAAAAGTAGCATTTTGGCGAACTTTTTCAGATTTTTGGAAAAAAAAAAGACATTTTAACTACGATGTAAACAAAAACTTTATTTAAAAGGAATATTGCTCGATTTTTTGTAGTATAATAGAGGATAAGAGGCACCACAGAGTACTGCAATTGTAAAAATACTGAAACTGAGAACAAGAACAAATTTATTAGCAATAAGCCACCTACGCCATCTTTCACCTGCCGTTTGCCCCTTCCCTCTGTGCCGTTGTGTACAGATATGATGGTCGAGTGGTAGCGTTTTCTTATTATTTATTCAACTTAATGCTACAGCCAATATTTACAGCCAATACTACAATAAGTGTGTAGATGTATCTAAATGTAGGAATCCAACACAAGAAAAGTGAAGCTTAGTTCAAAAACTTGAACTGGTTGAAAATATCTGAGCAGAAGCAAATAAGAGCCACGATAATTGGGGAGACGAGGTAAGTGTGAGGGCTCTCTCAAGTAATAGACCTTGTCAGTTCTGATGGGAGGTACCACTGGCATTGTTACCAGACATTTCAAAAGCCAGTATCATTGAGGCCAGGAAAAGCAGCAGAAACAACGAAAGGTGGGTCAAGTGCTGATGCCAAAAGAGAAGACGCTTTTGAAAAGCTGTGTGATTATTTGGAGAAAAATGATGAATGTCAGTACGATTTTGAAGAATTGCAAAGTATGTTCCTTCAACTAAGTCCTGAAGTTGAGCCGTATATCGAAATAAGACAACATTTGAAAAGAAAACTTATCCAGCGCTATGGTAATAGCTTGAATTTTGCAGTTTTACCAGGGAAAAGAAATGTTATTTGTTTTTCTGGAGCAACTAGTAATATTTTATCAGATAACTGGTATATAAATCGGAACTGTGACAATGAATCTCAAGACGAAGTGAGAGTGATCAAAACTGCAGCAGCTATTATTCGACGTGAAATCAAGTCTAGCTATGATTATTCTCAGTTTCCAACAATTGAAGAAATATCTAAAGGAGGAGCTGAACTGATACCTGAAGGACTCAATATCTTGATAACTGAAATAATACATCCTACTTCTAAAAGACAAACAACCGAGAAAATTCACAATACGAAACAAATAACTGAAAGGAAAAAAACTGCGCCCAAGATCATTTTTGTCCCCTGTCCAACTTGGAACAGGCGTTTCATTGCACAGAAAATTTGGTTCAAAAGTATTGATTGATATCTTGTGCAATTTGGGTGTTTCTGTATCTTACAAGGAAGTTTTAAAATATGAGAGATCAGTCACTGCGCAAAAGAGCACAAGAATTGAAAACGGGTACGTGCAAATTGTTTTTGATAATGCAGACTACAATGTCCACACTTTGGATGGCCATAACACGTTTCATGTTATGAGTGGAATTGCCTGCATAACTCCTAAAACCGCTCTTCAGGTAGAGGACAATGTACCTAGAAAGGAAGTTTCTGCTCATGCTGTAGAAAAACGAGGCCTCTTTGACTTGCAAACTTACATAGCCCCAAATGAGTCTGGGTATTCCAAAATAGTTGCTACAAACATGGCGAAGTGGCTTGGAGGAGTTGTACGGTACTGCCTATGCCAAAAATAGTGTCCAACAAATTATGAACGGGAAAGCTTACTCCAGGGCCATTCGTGCCCTCTTCCTAGTTGAAGAGGCACTAATTACAGTATTTTTGAAAACTAGTGAAGCTTCCATTATTGTGAGTAAATGAGCTTAATTCTATTTATTCAACTTTCAAGCGTGGTAATGATGCATCTTCTGAAGAGATTATGCCGGTTCACCGGTCACTAAAGTACACATTTTCTTTTACAAAGCACAATCCAAAAGATTTCGCATAGAAAATGTTCAATTTTTTCTAAAAATCTAAAAAAGTTCTCCAAAAGGATACTTTTACACACGCTGTAACTCTTGAAGCGTTCACTTTACAACAATAGTGTAAATAGTCATTTTGTTTGTAATTTAATGTAGAATATTTTTGTAAGTGAACTTTTTGCTCTGCTTTGCAACTTTTTGCCACATAATTTTCGAAATGTTTAAGACAAACTGAAAAAACAGCCAATTTTCGAACTTCTCCCCCCCAAACCCGACGCTCAAAATGGTGTGACTTTTTACCAAACAATATGTAGGCTGTATAGAACAATTTGGACCTGGAATGAAACTTTTACTTTGGATATCCGGTTTCGGGTCTAATTGCACCGTATTATTTTCCACGATTTGGATATGACAGTTTAAAGCATCGCTCTTTATTCTAAGATAAAAAAAGTTTAAAAAAAATATATTTTCCGAGAATGGGGAAACTTGTGTTCGGAACCACTTTTTCAAGGATGACTATATTTTAAGGATTCCAAGTGGTGCCGAACAGGCTTCTTCATCTTCGGCACTACACTGTTAAAAATTTTGTGCTTGGTTTCACCATGATATTGGTTCCTAGTAGCTGCAACGGCTGGGTGGTGAAATGTTTCACCTTTTTTCAGTGTTTGGTTGAACAATTTTTCTGGATTTGGAAACAAAAACCTGAGAAATGGTTCAACCGAATACCAAAAATGTGGTTTAACGTTTCACCACACAGCCGTTGCAGCTACTAGGAACCAATATCATGGTGAATCCAAGCACAAAATTTTTAACAGTGTAGGAGCTCTCTGGCCTTGTCAGTTGAGCAGGCTATGGGCAAACTGGTGTGAAATGGTTTAATGAATAGACTAAAAGATTACTGGTTGAATCCCGGCAGATACTAATTCAAGCAGCACGCAGTTGAGAAAGAAGTAAAAAGAATAGTGACGTCGATCCTTTTTTTTGCATCCAATTGAACATTTTTGACATGTCCAGGAAAGAAACTGTCTTTATGTGGGATTGTTTCTAATTTTTTTTAGGGAAAGTTACTGATACATTCTAGGAACATTACTGATAAAAAATGGGAAGATCAACTGACCAAAATTTCTCAGAAACATTCCTAAATTTTTTTATAGTGAAAAGGTTAAAGTTACAAAAAAGTAAAAATACTACGAACTACATGGTCTTGTGCCTCTTTCATTGGTTAGCATAAATTCATCTATAATACAGCTAAACATCATTTTTACGACCATCGCGCGTTAGACTTCTTAATTTAAATAATTTTCCAATTTTATATTGTTTCAGGAAAACAAATTACAAGTACATCCAAAACTGTAACTGCATATTACAAATTCAAACTAACTGGGCCGATTTCATCTCAAACCCTCATCATTATTACGTAACTTCTACATCGAATAAAAATTAGCGAACAAAGTTGCAACTTCTAATATACTAATCATATTTTTCTCACTTCACTTTCTTCTGCTAAGCCTCTATAAGTCTTTACCTAATAACAGTCTAGATCCGTTTGGGACCTTGCAAAATCCCAACGTGTTTTCTACCGGAATCAAAGCCTAGAAAGATTGACTTAATTCTGATTTATAGTTCTATAATATGCTCCTGTGTCGAAGCTGTTACTTTATCCTTTACTTTCCGTCGACAATCCTTAGAAGAAGTAGGGATTTGATACATCCGAGTTTGTTTTGAAGGTAAGTTTACCCCTGTTGTTGTTATTTTGTTTGGAAAAAAAAATGTAATAATTAATATCTTTTAGTAATGAATCGGAGTTAGTAATAATAAAGAGTAGGAAAAATGAAACACTAAAATATGAAAAAAACTTGGGATGTGTAACACTACACGGCCTTCAATTACCACTCATTTAATCATAACACATTTAAAGGAAATTATTCATCCTAATATCTAATTTCATGGGGCCCGGATGGCCGAGTGGTTTGGACCATTACGCTAGCAGTCTGCGCGCTGTAACTGGTGTGGGTTCGATTCCCGCCTTTGCCCTGGGTGTATTTTCCTTTCTCTGTGACAGTAAAAAATTCTTTCTGTGTCTGTATTACTTAACGAAGGCTTCATAAGCGGGTCTCTGATCAAGCACACAAGCCGGAATATATATGTACCTAACCCTACCCCCAACCCAACCCTAACCCCCTCTAATTTCAATAACTTTAAAACCAAAATAGTTCTATGGCAGCTACCCTTTGAGAATGCACGATTTTCTCGAGCACCTTATAATAAAGTCCTACAGGTTCTTGGAATTCGTGTATTTGAAGTCTGTATCTTTTATTTTGAGCTGTAGAGTGTTCAGACAAAGAAACAGACAGACGGACCAATGTTCAAAAACTACTTTTTTAGAATCAGCACCCTCCAAAACCTGTAGAAAGCACAAAATCTTCATTCCGTATTTTCAACCCCGTTCCACTACTTTCATTACCTTCTATTTCATGTTAGATGATTGAAAGTGAAAATATGAAAGTTGTAGATATTGAGAGAGATCTGAAGAGAGAAGGAGATATATAATTAAATCTAACTATTGTGGATCTAGAAAACATTGACCAATGTTTGAACATTTATAACTTTCCTTTGAATATACTTATATGCTTTTTTCAAATTAGTAGTATTATTGCTTTAATTTATAAATTAAATACTTGGCACTTAAAGGGCAATAAGTAGGATTTCATTTTTATGGTAGCATAAAGTTCTACTTTACTCTCGTTTCACATGCAATGATTTCGTTAATGTTCGATATAAGAAAAGGGAAAACAGCACTTACGGTTTTACATTCGTTTTTTGTTTTACCAAGTCAATGTTAAAGAAAACCGCAGTTAAAGTTTTATTTGTGGTTTTCTATCAAGCAGGGACAATGTTAATGCAGCAAAGAAGGCAGAAAATTTTTCTGCACTTCACGTTCACTTAATAGTGGCTCTACTTGATTTTAACAGTAGGTAAAACCGTAAGTATGATTTTCACTACAGCGAGCATACCGAAACCACTGTGTGCTAAATAGGCCTTAGGACAAAAGGTGTCCCTATCAACAGTAAAACCAATGACTATTGAGTTGACAAAAATACTATTGATTTTCATACAATTAAATTTTTTAACTATTCTTTTTATAACAACGTGCAAAAAAGTTCACTTTTTTATATCATATTCATTCATAAACCGTTGCGAAAATGACACTTTACGTGCTAACGTCACAGACAGTGCCGAAAGTACTACTTTCGGCACTAGTGCTTTAAAGTAAATAAGAGTATCTGATTGGTAGAAAACAAAATGATGTCATGAATATCTCCATTTAAACTAAATTATGTCATGAAAACCACTTATTTCTATTGGTTCATTACTTTTGCATTTTCTAATATCTCCATGGAAACTACAAGTACTACAAAAATGATGAATTTTGATTCAAAATAGAAAATTATTTTACAACTTTTCATTTACTACTTTGCATTTTCGAATATCGCCATGGAAACTAAATGATGTCATGAAAATCACTCATTGGTAGAAATACTTTTTTGCACGTTATTATAAAAAATATTGTAAGCAAGCACGTGCCAAATAATACTTTATTAAGCTCTTGTCATTATTTCACTCGACCTACGGTCTCGTGAAATAAAAGCCACTCGCTTAATAAAGTATTATTTTCGGCACTAGTTGCTTAAATAACTATTAATTGAAATAATAAAATAGAAATAAAATGGAGTTATTATAATTCTAGCACCATGTTTCTCTTGAACGGTATATCGAAATTGTTTTGCTGTACCGTTATAAAAATATTTACTCCTTAACACTTTGCAAAGAAACATAAAAATTACTAACAAATCTTAAACAAGATTTTTTTGAAACTGAGTTTGTCTGAAAATAAAATGAGCAAATTTGACTCTAAAAAAATCTATCTAAGTATTAGAAAACCCCGATTTTTTCTAGTGTAACCTAAGTAAATTAGAGAAACAAACACAAACACTTCTTTTTAAACCAAAATGTTAAATGTTTTTTCATGAACAAACAGAAGAAGCAAACAAAGTATTTACTCTCCAAACAATTTTTATTTGTATGAGAAAAACACATGAAAAACACTTTTTTGTACATCTTTAACACCTTAAGGGCATTCCTGTTTTTTCTTGGGATAGTTGGCGCATTTTTTGGCTCGGTCACTGCATATGAAGTCGCTGACAAGCGTATCTAAAGTCACAATAAGGCTTGTTATGGGGGTGAGCTAGGATTAGGGCGTAAGTCAACTGTAAATCATAAGTAACGTTTGGGGTAGAGGTTATAAGGAAAGGAAAATTGATTTCTTTAAGGAGTTATGATAGAGAAAACTGTTTAGAGTAGCTTTTTCTGAA
This sequence comes from Oedothorax gibbosus, assembly GCA_019343175.1. Lineage (NCBI taxonomy): Eukaryota > Metazoa > Arthropoda > Arachnida > Araneae > Linyphiidae > Oedothorax > Oedothorax gibbosus. The sequence continues at coordinate 101,378 of JAFNEN010000337.1, read as the reverse complement.
CTTATTTGGCTTTCTTCTTAGACAAAATACCCCAGCCTATCTCCTAGGGATTTTTTTTTATTTTCAATCACCTAATATGAAAAATAAGGTAATGAAAGTATTGCGATGGGGTCGAAAATCCAAAGTGGATATTTTGGGTTTTTTACACGTTTTGGAGGGTGATAGTAAAGTTTAGATGTATATAGGATCGGAGGTAGTCATCACCAAACTCAAACATTTAAAGGACACGATTGAATCTTGTAGAAGCATTTTTGTTTTATTAAGTTTTACGAAGTTGTGTCAATTATCAACTAATTAAAGATTTTCATAGAATTACAAATATAATTTATATCTAGCAAATTAATGAGTCTTATAGTTTCCATTTGGGCAACCAGCCCCTTCTCTACTCGCATTTCTTTTCTTCTTTAAAATCCCACACTAGTCTTCCATAGTCAATACTTTGTTTCTTATGGTTTCCATTAACAGCGCTAGTCAATTACTGAAAAAATCGAACAAGTCTTGGTGCGGTTCGAGTACAATGATTATATTCTTTGGTTTCCTTGGAACACCCTTCTCTAGCTGATAGTCAAATTTTAATTGTAGATGTTATGTGCGGCATCGAGTCCACAATGGTCTGCAAGACATTATATAAAGTGATTTCGAACATTGTCTATTGTAGACTGTCTCGTCTGTCAAACCATCTAACTCGAAGATCTATCGATTCAAATTTTATCTAATCTACTACTTGTCACGTCTATAGGTTTTCGCGAAAATCATCTATGCAAGGCCATAGAACTTTTTAGGTTTTAAGGTATTACTGAAAAAAGAAAATCTTCTTGTACAAATCTTTGGCCGAATTCTAGCTTAGCAAATATTTATTATAGAAAAGTCTCAAGCTTTTACAACTATTGGAATAAAACAACAAATTTGAATTTAAAATACCCTCGTTTAAACTCTTGCAACATTCATATTAAAAAGCTAAAAACAACTTAAATATATTTGAATACATAAAGTTTAAAGCTCGTTATATAATATTTTATCTTATAGCTATATCGTCATCCTTTCGCTATTGATAATCGAAACGATTGTTTGCTTGGGAAGTTAACTGGTTCATCGTCGATTTTGCCACTCGGAATAGCCATCGTATTAGCAACTAAAAAAAAATGTCTACAAAAATTAAAATGGGAACCTTTTTATGAGCTAGTAAGCTGGGGAAGACTTCAAACTAACCTAAGTAGTGAAAAAATGTACGCTTGAATGTACGCAGTTTTGTTACATGCATTTGGTTGTTATACCGTAAAAATATCAGAAACGTTTCATGTGGTACTTTTACAGAAAAACGGATCGATTTTTTTGTAAACTCTTGTAATTTTGTTAATTATAGAAAATATTTTATTCTAAAGCAAATTCTACTAATTCTATTGTAACGCAAAATTGAAATTGCATTCTTCCACCTAAAATCGTAATTGAAAAATGTTCAAGTGAACCTTACCGTCAAATTAAAGAACTGCGATAAATTTTTTTAAAAACTAATAGCTTCTCATTATATGCATTATTTATAAATTTGCTTGTCTTTTTCAATCAGTGGCAACTTTACTCTGACCTGTGAGTAAAAAATATTCAAGAAGAACGTCAGTACTAGGGTTTTATGCTTGGACCAAAGTCTCCCTCCAAGGCCAAAGTTACCCCATTCGACGGTAACTTAAAAAAAAAATTCCCTCGTAATATGACGCAGAAAAGTTTCAAATTTAAACTTTTTAAAGGAAAGTTTCTTACTATCCTTCAAACGGGACGCAATTTTCCACAACAAAGAACATTCAATACCTGAAACTTATTTCCCATCGCCAATTCCGCCAAATTCTAAATAACGTCCTACACTCTCGGGAACTATAGTTCCGAAAGCTGTCACAAGAAAAAGACCATTCTTTACTGATGACACAAACACAGGAGTGCCCAAGCTATAAATTTTATGAGATTAGCTTTTTCCTCTTAAACCCCCCGAAAAAAGTAGAAGACACACTTGGGGAACAAAAAGTATCATGGAACCTTCCACCAGAAGAATTTTTTTTCGTTTTTTATCAGTTACCGCACCGGTATAAAGTATTATCGTTAAAGCCTGTTAGCGAAAGGTTCTGTGGCTTAAAATTAAAAGCATTTATCTTCTGTTGAAGTTGACTTTACGAGTAATTTTTTGTCGGGTTATTTTTTTCGAGCTGTTTTGCTTATTTTATTCGTTTTAATTTCGTCAAGGGTTTGGAGTGTGGAATTTCCATGGGTGATTGCAATTTATCCCTTAGGTTGGAAGAAGGACGGGTTCTCGGTGTAGTGTGGACAGCGGTAGTTAATTTATGATTATTTATGGCTCAATTTCAATGTACGGGGGTTATTTTAAATTGATTTTTTTTGCATTATATAATGTCCATTATACCTTTTTAAAAAATTCATTAGCCAAAACCAAAAGTATGGAAATTGTAACAGTTATAATTACGCAGAGAATATCCACAACTTTGCGCATGATACATGAAAATACACGAAGACAACGTTGATTCCTGGCGCAAATAGTTTTATTGTGTAAAACATTGACATGTATCGCGAGGCGAAGATTCTGATCCTTAGTATCATCTGATATTCTATATATTTAGGTGTACAAAATTTGAATTGGCGTATTTTCAATTGGAGTAGTGGTACTTCTTCATTGGTATTCACTTCTCATTTCATTAACAACTTTACAGCCATTTTTCTGGGTTAGAGCATTAATTTTTTTTCCTTCACGTTATTTAGCTTTAAAAAAAGAAAAACTTAATATTTGTTTGATTCAATAAAACATAAGTCTTTAAAAATATACAAAATTTATACATTTATTGTCCATCACTTTTTATAAAAACACTAATTTTAAACATGAAGTAAAAACGAAGAAAATGATCTTGTCAAGATAACCGTTCTTTTAAAAATACTTGCTATACAACTCTTTTGTACACTGTTTGTAAAAATTAATGGTTTTTAAAATAAACCAGGACTGTGTAAAAATAATTATCTTTTGTAAATTATATTAATTGTTTTTAAACTTTTCATTTTCACGACAATATTTTTTGAATTTTACTTTCTCGTTTTGTTTTAAAATTTATTTCAGTTCCTTAGTAACTATTTTTTTCTTGTTATTATTTTTTCCCTCAATTTTAAACAATAATATAAAAGGTTAGAAGCATAAAAAACGATCAGTGAATATTAATAGAGTTTTGTTACCTACTGCAAAAAGTAACATCAATGCAACCCTTAAGAATCATCAATTGTGTTACAATGAATAGTACTGAAAACCAATAAACATTTACTGCCAGAGCAAAATAAAATTTATGCTAAGTACTTATTTATGAAACGTATGTGGTGTTTCCCTAAAAGTAATCACAAGTCACTTCTATTACTTGTTAATGAAAGTTTTTCTCAATTTTCAAATAAGATTCAAATTCGAATTCCCCTTTTTTCTCCTTATTTTATGCTTAGGTTTCCTAAATTACTTTGTTTCGACGATCATTACTATGGGAGTTTTTTTTTAACTATTTTTTTCCTTCTTGCTTTTTATATTTTTTCTTATTCAAGAGAGCAATGTTTTCAATTCTCTAAATTGGCTTGGCAAAGTTGTAATTGATATTTGACTAATTTGAGCATTCGAAAATAAGTACGACTTATATTGAGTGTTCGAAAATGAGTAATTTGAGTGTTTAAAATAAATCTAATTAATTTGGAATGTTCAAAAATAGGGATAATGGGATCGATTTATTTAGAGTATTTAATAATAAAGACGGCTGACATTTAGAATTCAAAATTTAGAAAATCTGACTTTAAGTTTAAAAAACCGGGTCATCTCTAGTGTTAAAAAAAAAAGATGTTTCTTTTGATTAATGAAGAAGAACGACAGAATTAAGAAGAACGACATGTGTAAGTGTTCTAAGAATAAGTTATAAGACTATATTTGTTGTTGATTATATTGTTGTAAAGTTAAGACTATGTTTATTATGACCATGTTTAAGTGTTGCAAAAATTAGCGACTTATTTTGAGGGTTTAAAAACAAAATAGACCAATTTTTTAGTGTTTGAGAAAAAGAGAACAACTGATTCGAAATGTTTTAGTACTATTGAAAAAGGTCGATAGACACTGATTTTTTGAAAATATTATCTGTTTTGCGATTCTATGGAGTGAGAGAGAGAGCGAGGGCAAATAAATACACTTCTGACCTGATCCGCGTTATTCAACTCTTATAACTAGTTTTTTCTATGAATATAAAATTTTACACAACTTTTGCTCATAAATGATTCTTAGGTTTTGACTTTTGAGTATTAGTTGTCATTTACTACACTGAAATCAAGTAACGGCCTAGTGTTAGTAGTGTAAAGAATGTGCATTTCTAATATGCAAGCAATGCACACATCTCTACCTAAACACGATTAATACACAACAAAATATCTTTGAACGATAAAAAGACTCCCAACGTCCTTTTCAAAATGACTAGTTGCTAATTTCGTTTTTCCAAAACGACTATTCTTAGCATATCGCCATACAAACCTTTACCATTACATAAAATGATATCGAAAACTCCATTTTATCATTAATTTATTAACAAATAAAGAAGATTATTGTAGATAAGTAAGGGGAATATTAATTTAAAATAATTAATTAAAGATAAATTCAAACTAATATCTAACTATCAAATGGATTTAAAATGACTAGAATGGGATGAAATATTTTCTCTTTAGCCACAACGCGTTCTCACTTGTTTTGAATGAATCAAGATTGCATCTTTTCTATGGAAAATGAAACAACATTCTGCGGATATATTTATTTTTATCACTAAATGATCATTTGCGATCTTTGAAAGTAGCATGTGTTGTAAATTTGAAATCAGTTAAAAAAACTTTATTCAAATTCAGTACTGGTTTAAAGTCCTAATGGGAAACTAATAGTAACTAGGTAATACTACTACGTAAAAATTTGGTGTAACATAACTCCATAAAACTGGAGCCACCTAGGCTTCCACTAGTTTATAGAGAAACGTCACACAATACATTTTTAACAGTGTAGGCTTTTGTAGGTATGTAGTTGTAAATAGTTTTACTAATACTACACACCACCAGTTAAATTTGTTTTAACTATGGAAATCCGGTTAAAAATGATTATCTTTTTTCAAGTTTCAAGGTAACGGCTAAAAACCCCTTCTAATTTCAGATATAAATTCTAGTTACAACTCTGTCTAAGCAAATAAACGAATTGTAGCAGATAAAAGAGGTTATAGCAGCGGTATTGAAGCTGAACTTTTGTTATTAGAAGATTACTTGAATGGAATAACTTTTTGTGTTTGTAGATTTTCAATTATCCAAATATAAAAACTCGGCGAAAGTACATCGCGGAATGGCGACTTTTTTTTTTTTCAAATTCAATAATCTTTTTGCAGAGCTATCGAAGTTAATCGAGCTAAACATATTGAATTCGCATGAATAAAATTTGTTGTTCACGGAAAAACTATTTACTAGAAACTATTTACTTATCATAAGAAATATCTTGTAAACAATTTGATTTTATAATCCAGGTGTTGATGATAGTTTTTTTTAGGTTGTTTTGATGAATGGTATTAGTGTTTTTGAAACGAGGTTCTGAGAGAAAAAAGAGTGTGGTGTGACACAGTGGTATTGAAGATGCAATTATTTAATTAAAGAAAGGTAGCAATTAATTAATTTTTAATAAAGAAGGATAGCTATTAATTAATTGAAATTATAGGTTAATTAACAAAACACTACCAATTTTTATTCAATCACTAACTCTGTTCCATTAAAGAAGATAAGTATTATAAATTCAATTTAGGCAGAGGCTACGCGCACGGGCAAAGTTCACGCATTACGTGTACGGGTATTAACGCGCATGCTCAAGTCGGGGCTTACTAGAACCGTGCTTACATTGCGTGCACGGACATGATATACTTGAAAGTTGAGATTACTTTTTTTGGGCCCCGGGCAATTTTGTTTTCTCTATAAAAACATCAGTATCCAACATGGGCAGTATTGTAGGGCGCATTGAAAAGCCTAAACACTCGTTTGGGGCCCAGGGAATTTTGTTTTCTCTAAAAAAAACATCAATTCTAGCCATTTGCAATGAAAGTCTAAAAAAATAGAAATTTAAATACTTCATGAAAACGTTAAAAATGCCCGAAAGCGTGTTTGAACCCGAGACCTTTTGAATACGAACCTTTTATGCTACCACTAAGCTACGGTGGTCAATGATGAATCGAACTAAAACTGTTAAGCCTCGGTCCTGCGCAGTTACTGCCCGTACGCGCAATGCTTGTACGGTGCCCGTGTACGTAGACACTCCGTTCAAGTCAATCATTAGCCAATTTTTTAAATAAGCATCTTTCATGTGAGCATCAGATAATGTTTGCATTACATAACGAGCTCATTACTTGAAAACAAAAATCTTTAGCTAAAAGTACGGCACTTAAAACAGTTGAAATTTAGTTATAGTGAACGCTGGATATGGCAAACTCGTGATTAGAATGAACTAATTCATAGATAAACAAGACCTTTTCAAGAAGATATCTAAACATTTGAAAATAAATTAATCAAGAAGGATTATATCGTCTTGAGACTTGCCATACATTAAATGGATGTTTTGTTTAGCATTAAGGAAGTAACGCATTTTAAACTTGAAACACTCGCTGGAAAATACTTTTTCAGCCTTTGGTTACTGGTACCAATCATTAATTTCTATAAAAATTAAATTGTACGAGTCTACCCGATTTCCGAGTTCTTGCAAATAACTGTTTTTTAGCAGTAAATTTTAAAGGCATTTTGTATTCAAACAATTTTAGTATGAACTATTAATTAAAAAAATTCATAAGCTTGTTTTTGAATTTAAAGCACCAAAAAATTTATATTTTTGGGGTAAGACCTCAAATTTCATGAAATTGAAGTGACTTCATTTATAGCACTAAAAGTATGTATCTTTAGGACATAAGAACTCAAATTACATAAAATTGAAGTTCCCCATAACCGATATTAAACACTATTAAAAAAAAAGATACTTGCAAAACATACTTTGTAATACACATTTGTTTGAAAAATATGTTTATGCGAAGAATATGTTGTAGGATTTTGCCGCTATCTTGGAGGATAAGCAGTTGCAAAATTATTGACGTCCCTAGATTGTCAAATACACGACGCTACCTATATTTCACATAAATTAAGCTTTTTGCTATCTCCCATTCCTACATAGTTGACGATATTTAGAAGCCCTTACACTTTTTAATAATCCTACGAAAACTATTTGTTTTTTTTATTTAAAGTAGTGGTTTAATTGTCGTATTTTAGTGACAACCGGATAAATCTGATTAAATTAACTAACATTAGAAACTAAAGTTTAAAACAAAGCTCTTTCCTAAAATGCTAAAAATAATTTCAACATAATTAAGCATGATAATTTCTATCTACTGCTTCTAATAGTTGAAGATCATCATAGAATGACTTACAGTTTTTATTAAAGAATAACGATAAACTTTTTTTGTTTATTTATTTAAAGTATCTTATTAAAATTGTATTGTATCTTTATTAAAAAACGTAAACCCTGATGTAAATCATATGAAGATACGAAAAATAAATTTTCCCAACGAACAATTCTTTTCCTGGAACGTGCTAAACATATTACCATCTCCAATCCCTACATTGATGATAATTTCTATGCGAACTGCTTCTATATATCTCAAAGAAGACTCTCAAGAAAACTCGACATATTTTTATATCGAAAGACATACAATATCTTTTCAAAACAAAAGCATGAATCCTGTTACCCTTTGTATCGACATCAAAAGTAAAACAAAAGCAATCTTCTTCAAGTCTACAATAAATAATTCACCCGAAACAGGATACTTACATTACAAACTCTATTATCGACACACAAGCTGCTTTTATTTCTAAGGAATTGAAGAAAAATATGACTTCTTCCTTTCATTTTATTCTGGAAGATTGTTTGTTTGGTTTAACGCCTGTAATGCTTTTCTTCTGTAAGAATCATTCCCGTACGATTTAACGTCTTTTCTAAATGTAGTATTTTCTGTGTGTTTTATTTTGTGCTGATCCTGTTTTTGCGAATCCTTTCGCAAGTAGATATGTTAAGTGTTTGTGGTCTTTCAAAACAACAGTTAGTTTAACTGGTTTTTTTTTGCAAGTCAACCCCAGGTGAACCTTCTGAACGGTCTGAAAATGGGCAAATATGTATGGGTTGTTTTCAATGCATAAATTTTAAATTAAATTTATTTCAGATAACGCACTTGTTTAAAATATCAAAATTTTCGAAGAGATGATCTTAAAAACAATTCCAAATGAAAAAAATACATAATGATCAAAAAAATTTTAATTATAAAATTTTAAATTTTAAGTTAATTGTAAGAAAGACTGATGAACAAATGCGAAAAAAAAAAAGCCGGATCTAACGTTCGGAAAAAACTTTTTAAAAGCAATGCACCGTGGGTCAATTGAGTTTCATAACTTCAGGGGTTCAGTTTATAAATTTCTGTAACGATTATATTACCCAAGTTAATCCACCAACGTTACTAATGTGGATAGTATCCAGGTGCCACTAATGTGGAATTCGTATATGCCTATTTGATGGGCAACTGCTCATATGGGGCCCAGAAAGAGACGCCCTTTATTTTTGGTCAAACCATCAGGAGCTCCTTGGGCTACTCAGGATAGATGTAAGTAAGACATAAATGAAAATGGTCTTACGCGGGAAACCCCAGTGGTTTAACCACAGGTATAGGGTGTCGTTTCTTTCTGGCGGTATCTATGTGGGAACACTTGGTGAGAGCTCACACTAGCCATGTGGGCCCATATAGATACCACAATAGTGGTATGAGAACACCTGGTATAAATTACAACTCTGGGTTCATACTGTGGTTTTGCAGCTGAGTGGTAGCTCTTTATCACGCATCACCATGTCATTGGTCTAGATATCAAACTCTAGATTAGGAAAGGTTCATCCAGCTTTTCAGCCTTTCATAGCTTAACTGAGTCAATAAAATGAGAACCAATAGTGCTTGGAAACTAAACATTAAGGATTCCGTGTGAGGTTGACACCCTAAGCGAGACGAATGCTTCGCACTCCAGAGACATTGTTCTGAAAAAATGGTGATTACCACGTAGGACTTAATACATTAAATGTAGGTAACCCAATCAATTATATAATTATTTTTAACTTAAAATTGTAAATTAATAACATTTTGAAATAAAAAGTTAACTTTTTTTTTATCTTTATGGAATAAAGGCATATATGTTTTGTTATTGCGTATGAAATCTATTTAATAAATTTTCCCGAAATGGATCTATACGTTATTCGTCATTTAAATTATCTATTTATTAAAATATTCTATTTTCTTCAAAGCCCCAAAAAGTCCTTCAAAGGTATAGGGTGCTCTGAAATTATAATATTTTATACAATTCAAAATCATAAAAAAATGAAAATTGTCTTGTTTTTGAATCTCGTTCTGACAATTAAAATTCTGCAAAACACCCCTTTTTGAAGTTTTATTATAAAAATATTGTTCCTAATCCTTTAATAGCTACAATTAATAGCTAAGAGGGAAAAAAGTGTTATTTCTTTTATGTTCGTGACCCGTTAATAATAACATAAAATAGAAAGGTCTGCAGACTTAAACTTACTTTTGGAAAGTTTTTCTGTTGTCGATTTAGATAGTTACTAATCCAGTCACGAGCGGACCACGATTGCCCAAGAATAGTTAGCCGTGATTTATTGAAAGATAAATCGGTTCTTGGTTACACTTAAAAGAACTATGCTACACGTATCAGACTCTAGGTCATATCAGTACAAAAATAAAGAATGCTATACAGTGTACCAAAAATAATAACCCCATTAAAGCGATAAATATAGCATCGTTTAGTTTTTTTTTGTTATTAATGTTTTTGTTATTACTAAATATTTTGAAAAATATTTTTTATTTTTATGTTGATAGCTATTTAAGAATAAGAAGCTCACATCATTTAAGGCATTGGCAACATTTACTAAGCACTTCAAATGACGCCAGAATGGATACTAGGATTTAGCGTTTGCTTCCATTTTTAGAGCAAGCGATTTTACATAATTATTCTTCGAACTGCAAATAAATTAAGCAAACGATAAAAGAATATTGATTGAACTCATGAAAGAAAATGAAAACAAGTAATTTTTGCTTTTAAAAGTTTGAATTATAACTAAATGTTGTGTTTGACGGGTTTTTCTAAGGCGTATAAATCTTGTGTGGAATTGGTTCTAAGTGAGAGTTATTGTTACAAATCTTGCTTTTCTATTAGAATTTCAGTGAGTAATCTTCGAATAAAGCTGTGGTAAATAACCGGTTTTAGCTTTCTCCCTGCGAAAATAGTTTGGCGTTCCAATGAATGAAAGGCATTGCCAAAAAAATAAATAAAAGATGACTACAACAAAAACTGCGTGGCAACGACAATCTAAGCAAACGCCTTGTTGATGAGCAACCGCAGCTCGCAGCTAACAAGATCGAAACGAATACAACGATAATGCTTTTATATGATGAAATAAAAAATTTACCATTTTACACGACTCAGATTTTTGACGATTTTTCTTCCAATTATTTAATGAAACCCAATAACCGGTTATAACCCGGGATCGAAACAACCGGTTCCACTAAAAAAATCGCTTAACGCCGGTCTCCCATCCCGTTATCAAAAACGTTACCATGGAAATTCTTTAATTTTTTTAATTTTAATGTTGTTTTAAACGTTTAAAACGAGTAGTGTTTTGCTCAATATGTTCCTAGAACCCCAAAGCACACTATTTAACAATAAAAATTTAGGGAAAATATTCAAAAGAGCTTTTTTTTAAACACAAAAAACTTTTGGTAACGCTTTCGACATTTCAGGTAAATACGCGGGAAAAAAAAATCGCAAATCGGAAAGGGTTATATGTTTTAATTTTTGCGGATCCACTTAAAAGCATTTATATTTTTAGTGTTGAACTTGAAATGAAAATACCAAAAAAAAAAAAGGTGAAAAGTATTTTAATGGAAATTCATTTCAAAAACCGTTAGGTAACGCTTTTGAGAAAAGTGCCCTCAAAACACTAATAAAAAATTCAGAAGTATGTTCGATTGTTTTTATTTTAAATTTCATTATACTAGTAGGTGGACAAAGGATTCCTCCATAATATTAAGTGCTCAAATTAAACTTAAAAATGAAATTTAGGCTTAAAATTTCAAATTTTATGCCGTGACAGCAAATGATGCATATTTTGAAAATCACACATATGAAAATCACTAGGTGAAATTTCAGGTTTCGTAAGTCAAAATATTTTGTGCATAGAGGATACACCAATTGAACAGAAGTTCAAAACCTCGAGATTATCCTTTAGTTTTTTTCTTTTAACTATCATTTTGTGAGTTCACTTTTAAATTTCTAAACCTTCTTACTGAAAGAGCCGGTGTGTGTTATAACAGTGGAGCGCATAGTCTTTTTTATACTTAGGTTATAGTATTTAGAATTTAAAAAATGATTTTTCATAAAAGCGTTGATACTATATTTTTTTCATAGTAAAATTCTACGAAAAACATCAATATTTGAATATATCTTTGCCATATGCAGTTCAGTTTTAGGTTACAAATATTCGAACTATTTTCTTTTAAAGTTTAAGCATGTGCGTCGCTGAAAAGTTTTATGAATGAAATCCAGATTCTAGTAACAAGCTTGGAAAATGTTGAATATTCTTTAATAATGGAAAAAAATACTTTAAGATTTCAACCAAATTCTACATTCGTGCTATGATGTACTTTTAAGAAATGTATTGAGCGAGAAATCGCTACCACAAAGTTGCGGTTTAAAAAAAAACTCTTTCCGCACCTAAGAGCGAAAGCGGTACATTTCAATTAAAATTTTTTCAGACATTAATTTTATTAAAAATACAGTTAACTCCAATTATCAGTAGGGATTTGGTCCAAATATCATACGAGCATACCTAAAAGTTCAAAAAATTGTATTTGGACTACAGTCATTAATATAAACGCAATTCTAGATAGTGGGTCATCATCTTAATAACAATTTCTAGAGTGAAAAGCTAAAAAATAATAATAATAACGATTCGGATTGTCTTAATTCGGGTAATTTCAATTCTTACAATTGGAATTCTACTCTATTTAACAAAAAAATTCCTGTTATTTTTGTTGATAAAAGGCATTCTTTGAGCATAAACTAGGAAAAAAATAGTCATATTTTCATTATATGTACGGAATAATTATTTTCATACGTATACGTATAAATGTGTTTTTAATCATATTTGCATATTTTAGATGGATATTTGTTCTGAAATAGATATTTTGATCGGATGGTGATGTTTTGGTAGCTTAAATTTAAGAAAAAATGGACTTTTTCCACTTTACCGACGAACCCCTTAAACGTCCCGTTATCAGCTACCATGTTATTGGGTAAGAGAAAAAAAAACGCTTATAGGGAGAAGTACGTTAGAAAATAAAATTTCCCAAAACTTACTTTTACTCGCTGCTTAAAAGCAAAGTATGTTTCTCCAAATTATAGCGAAATGCAAATCGGTTTTGGGAAAGTTTTATTTTATTTAAGTTTCACGAAGTCAAAATTTTTATTCCAAATGATTTGCCCGTTGCGATTTGCATATGGTTGATACAATTTGTGTTCATGTGCATCTGGTTTTAAGGAAAGGATATTAAAAGATATTTTTCGGTTAGAATTGGTTGGTTCAACATAAATATTTTCTCGTTTAGATACCGCATATTAGAGAAAGTAGTACTTTCCGATAAAGTTTCGGAATTTACTTTTTTCCCTTTCTAGCTATAGAAAAGTGGTACTGCCCTATAATATGTTTACTCAAAAAATGGATTGAATTTTATGGTTATGTCAATAAAATATTTATAAACAACTTTTTCGTAAGAAAGTTAAATTTTACCGCCTAAAATCTATTAATAATAATTATTAGGTGCATTATAATAAAAAAAATGTTTTAGTTAAATAAATGATTTAGTGTAATGAATTATAGTCTTTTAATAAAGTTTAATTAAAGTTATTAAAACTCTAATTAAACATCTTAATACTTTTGTTTCAATTTAACATTTAAAAATTTGAATAGTTCAATATTTCCAATATTTTTATTATTGGTAATAATTTTTTTTAAACCGAACTACACACTTAGTACTTGACTTTTAACGTAAAATATGCAAGGTTTAAAGTATTTTAAAAATAATTTACAAATAGTGATAATAACAGAATATTTGAATAATTCTGTTAATGACTTTTTAGATAAAAAATAAAATTTTCATCCTTTTATGAGGTACGCAAATTGGCTAAACTGAAAACTTGTTTTCACTGCTTAAAATTGAAATTAAAAATTTTAACTGAAGGTTTAGTTTATTTAAAATTGTATTGTTATCTTTTTAAAAGTGTATTTCTGTAGCAGATAATTTGTAATGACTCCTCCATACTTTAAATTATAAAATTTAGTAAAATTTTAAAATTTGTTAATTTTTAAAATTCATGTTCGACAGGCAGGTGAAGTGTTTATACCTCCATATCTCTCAGAGGGTAAAATAATATTTGGACTTTTTAATTTTTAAGCAGCCCTAAGTATTTTATTATCGAAACCATTTAGGCCTCCAAGTATATTTATCCACTTTTTATTTTAGAAAAACTAACCATTCCGGACAGCCTTTGTTGCTGTTTTTAAACGAAAGTGTACCATTAAAAATAATCGCGCAGCATTAAAAATAATGCCACGGAAAAAGTTATACTCTAAAACAACCTAATGACTAGATCAGATTTTAGAGATATAAAAAAAAGCACGGTTAATTCAAATCCCTTACTATCTTACCAGTGGCTAGAAAATTTCCATTAGAAGCCATTAGTTCCTAGATATGACCTTTTCTCTTTATTCTGAGGCAGAAATTAGCGTTGTAAACGAAGAATAAAATTTCGGGCTTATGTCTGCACTCGAAACTCTTGACAGACCTCAGAGATGGGATTTTGCATGATGCCATGAAAGGCTTTTTTGATTTAATTTGCGGAAAAGCTACTCGGAATTTCAAAGGATAAATGAGGATTTCGTTTTAAAAATGGTATAACAACATTTACGGTCGTCCTTGGTTGATACGATTCGCTTGTGTTGACTTTCAACACTAAAAATTGTGTTTTCCCCAGTTATTACAAGTTGTGTTAAAACAATTCCAAACGACCAAGCATGCATGGGAACTATACACTGGGGGTTCCATGTAGAGCTGACTACCTAATCGGGACAAATGCACTTGGTCAAGTAAGCTCAAATGGGCACAGCAGGGTTGACCCACTAATGGACTGTTGCGCTGCGGAGTTTATTTTTTACTTAAAACAATTCAACAATTATGTTGTGACCAAATAATAATGCATAGAATACAAATTGTGTTGGAGATGGAGCTCGCATGCATTCTTCCGAAATGTAGTTCAGCATCTGCTTTTTCATCTGGTTAAATAGCTATACTAAAGCTAAAAAAATATGCATTATGATACTTTAAAATAAATATTATAGTTTTATTATAAATATTTTAGTTTATAAAGTTTAAAAATTATTAGTGTACGGCTTAATACTGCATTGGTTAACATTGTCGACCGATGCAATTGCATTTTATCGGAGTACGGTTTCGATTGATCGCAGTGAAAGATCGATGTCCAATATTGCCCTGTGGATCGTTACGGAATCGTTGCATGCACTGTAAAAGGTCCTTATAATTTATCACCACAGTATGATGGTAAAAATACTGCCATCACCCTGGGCTGTGAATTTACAAATGTAAAATTTATGGTGTGGTACCAGCGAAAACATTCAATTGCTGTAAAACAAACATTCGGACACTGATGCACAATAATAACCTTTACATATGCTACAATTTTACAGAATTTTGCTTACAGGGTATGTAACGAGCTTAACTATTTTCTCCATCTTCGACCACGGCCAACTCCAATAACAAGGCCAGAGAAGCTTTCCCAAATATGAGCGTAGACGGAATTTTTGACGTCACGGTTCCAAATGCCGAAGATCGAGAAACTAGTTCGGACGCATTCGGAACCATAAAAATGTGGTCAGCCGTGAACGAGTGGTTCCGAACAGGTTTCGAGACAGGTTATCTTCATCTTCGGAACAACGTCACCCGGAATTATGACGTCAAAATTTCCGTCCCCGAGCGTGTTCGGGAGAGCTTCTTTGGCCTTAGTAGTTGAGTAGGCCGTGCTTCGACTCGAACCACTTTTAATACGAGGCCTTGAATTTAAACGAGTCACTTTTGCCGCTTCCAACGCCCATCTCTCCGGTGTCGAAAGCAATTTGCATATTTAAATCCTAAAAACCTGCTTGATGTGGGTAGAAATTTAATTTTTATGCCTGCATGCCACACAGATAAAAAGTATGACTTGGATTCATGCAATGTCTTGCAATGCTTTATCCTTGTAATTCGAAGAAATAAGTGATTAGATGACACAAGTGTCACTTGTTGTAAAACTTGATAATTCATTTTAATATCTGTTGTGGTTTTTTTTTTGTGGATGTAGGTGTCACGTAATTAGATCTAGCCGGAGGATGTTAATAATTGCATATCAAATTAGGCCAGATTATAATTTTGATTAATGTCAGACACTAAATGTTAATTTAATTGTAACATTGATATAATTAAAAATAGTGAATATGAATAGCTAATAGTGATTGTGATAATTAAAAATAGTGCAAAATAAATTTATCTAGTTCAGTTGGAAGTTGATTTTTTTAAAATTTTAAATCTTATGCGGAGATGTTAAATTAATAATGTTGTTACATATTCTTCAAGCTAGTTTGACGAAGATATCTGCTTTTTCAAATTATTTTGAAGAATTACTTATATTTTTAAATATTAATATTATTTATCTGTTAAGTTTAATATTCTTGTTCTGGAAATTTATGAATTTTTGCATTGGAAAATGGTATGAGAAATTTATGAATTTTATTATTTGTTTATTTTTTTTGCACAACGTATTCACTAGCTAGGTTAATGAGAAACAATTGAAATATTTTTTGTTGAATAATTCGGTCAATTATGCATTGCAGAATAAGACATATACAGAAAAAGAATTTTTTTTCAAAAGTGAGAATAAAATTTTGTAGAACATTTTTTACCGTTTTTTGAGTAAAAACATACGTCTTAATAAACAGCCCATTCCTCAAAAAAATAAATAAAGATTGAGAAAAATTTCATTTTATTCCACATCAAACAATTTTTATGTAAAAAAATTACAGACTCAAAGATACTTCATTGTCGGTAAAAAGAACGTCGGAAATGATTCTTCAATTCAGCTGCTAACACAAACATTTTTTCCCCACTGAAGTAGAAGCGACATAACATTCATTTTAACAGCTGCGAATGCCAGCAGTTTTCAAGTCATGTCTAGACCTTAGCTGTCTTTGTAAAGATGCAGCTTTGGCGCTCTTTTTAGAAAGTGATTCTTTTTTATGCTATGTTTAAAGAACTTTTCTTTATTCATTTCTTCTCGACAAATTATCCATCTTTTTGTAAAAGCTATTGAGGTTGAAAAATGTTATTTTGAGATTAAAGGGGAACGGAGCCTCCATTGAAGACCGTGTTAAGATGGTCATTTTCATTACCATTTTCACAGGAACAACGTGTTGGATTGATTCTAAATTTTACATAGTTAAAGTTCAAACACTTTTACACATGGGCATTTCCACGCGTGACTTACACTACATTTGACGATTTAACAAATATTGTTTGCATAGTTCATAATTATCTTATATTTATTAAAAAAATATTGTACGCCAGTTTACTCCTGAACATATAGTATTTTTAGCAATCTGTAAAAACATTTTTTATTTAGTATTTTACTAAAAAATAATCAAAATGTCATAACGTGACTTACATTACATGAAAAGAAGTCGACTTTTGGTTATCATTTGAAACTCTAATTTCTTCTTCATAGTGCAGTAAATCAACATTCTACCAGTGCTTATTTTTAGCATAAGGTTTAAAGCTTCAAAATTTAATCACAAACAAGTGTTGAACTATCAAAGAAAATAATGTTTTAACAATTTTATGCGTGACTTACACTACAATCAGTTTGTGACTTACACTACATCATGAGATTTTTATCACAGATATGGAAATTAAGGTAATAATAACATAACATATTAAATAATTTTGAACATGGTAGGTAAAGAATTGCATACATGGTAAAATCATAGTCAGTAAAAGTTTCACATCGTCCACCAAAGTTGTTTTCTGGTAATTTTTAAATTCATTCTTTCAATAGAAATGTCTAAAAAATCTCCCTTTTCAGGCCAAAGACTTCTCTACTAT
This sequence comes from Oedothorax gibbosus, assembly GCA_019343175.1. Taxonomy (NCBI): domain Eukaryota; kingdom Metazoa; phylum Arthropoda; class Arachnida; order Araneae; family Linyphiidae; genus Oedothorax; species Oedothorax gibbosus. The sequence continues at coordinate 84,003 of JAFNEN010000337.1, read as the reverse complement.
TGCAGATGTTTCACTCTGATTGCATAAGCATCTTTACTTAACATTTGCCCCAAAAAATATTTAATGATAATTTTTCCTACAAAAGGAACTAAAGCCCGATTTCCAGCATCAAATTCGTTTTCAGAATTGTGTTAAATCAGTCGACAATTACCATTTGTTAAATCAGTCGTGTAGTATTTTTGGAGATTTCATCAAACATTTTCAATTTAAAGTAGGTATTTGTTTAATTTTAAGGAACAGTGCAATTATTGAGTGTCAGGAGTGTGTTGAGTGTCAAATATCATTTAATCTACCTGTTTCGCCGTTTTACACAGTTGTTAGAAAACTACAATAGTGTTATGTTTGGGCAGATTTCTTATGCAAAGTGAAAAAAATCTTTAGCAGAATATGGGTCACTTTTCCTGGAAAGTGTGGCTTCTTTGATCCCCCTCTTCACCGTATCTCCAAGTCCATCAATTGGTCCTTTACCATGACTGAAGGCGAAAATGACCAACATTGGTGGCAAAAAAATTGCCATTCAATGTTGTCTAACGGTTGGAACATTGCAAGAGAGATGGAGTTTTTTTAGTTAAAGTGTTGTCCGTAAAGTGGTTTTTGCTTTCATTTTCTTTAAAGGTTTGAAATTTACCGCATGCTTAAAGTCTTTCCCTTTGATCTTTTTTGTTCTTTTAGCTGCTGATTTAGCCATCTTAAATCAAAATTATCAAAATATAAGAAATCTACAAATATTATAGCTTATCTACAACAAATAAAGCAAACAGAAACTGTGACTAACACTGATGCGTTGTGACTTACACTACAAAGTTAAAATGTTTTGTAAATCGAGAAAATGCTTTTTATTTTAAATTTAAAAGATGTGGAATTGCACAAAAGTTAATGTAGAAAGAAAATATCTTAATTTTTTTAAGCAAAGCTGTATTTTAAACAAGAAGTTCATAAAGAACTAAAATAGCCTACTTTCCTGTTACTTAAATACTTACTGAAGTTCTAATCGGGAAAAAAAACTAGGTACCTAAAGTAAATATCATCAACAGCCGTTTCTACATTAGATTTATACACATTAGAAAAAAAATCGAAATCCTAGCAGCTATAATTTAAACTTCTAAAAGCCAAAATCAACTATTTTCCTTAATATTCTTTCGCAAATTAATTAAATATTATTTATCATCTGCTCGTGATTTATTTGTAGTTCGAAGAATAATTAAATATTTATTAATAACAAAAGTAATGAAACTATTCCGAACTGCATTAAAAAATAAGAAATGTAAATTAAAACTAAGCATAATTGCATGCAAAAGTATGCCTTGCCGCTTTCTTGGTAGATAAATAATGAATAATCAAAGAATCAAATTGTGCTACATTTTATGACGTCATTCCAAACTGATTCATGAAAATATTATTTTGCTTCAAATATGTTTAAATAAATAAAGTTTCTCATGCCATTGTTGATTTGGCAACAGTGATTTAAATGACTCAAAATTGAATTTCAATGCTAATTCAATGGGAAATTCGCCGAAAGATAGTAGATTTATGTCCGTCCGGACGTACAGACAGACGGACAAAAAGTATGAAAGTTGGGTATCTGAGGTCATAGCTTTCTAACAATTTTTTTTTTAAGATCCGATGGATAGAACCGATTTTGGAAGGGGGGTACGGACAGACGGACAGACAGACAGACGGAAAGGCAGACAGACATACGAACAGACAGACAGATGGACATCAACCGCATTTCAATACCTACAGTGATTTAAATGACTCAAAATTGAATTTCAATGCTAATTCAATGGGAAATTCGCCGACAGATAGTAGATTTATGTCCGTCCGGACGTACAGACTGACGGACAAAAAGTATGAAAGTTGGGTATCTGAGGTCATAGCTTTCTAACAAAAAAGAATTTTTAAGATCCGATGGATATAACCGATTTTGGAAGGGGGGAGGGGGGACGGACAGACAGACAGACGGACAGACGGAAAGACAGACAGACATACGAACAGACAGACAGATGGACATCAACCGCATTTCAATACCTACAGTGATTTAAATGACTCAAAATTGAATTTCAATGCTATTTCAATGGGAAATTCGCCGACAGATAGTAGATTTATGTCCGTCCGGACGTACAGACAGACGGACAAAAAGTATGAAAGTTGGGTATCTGAGGTCATAGCTTTCTAACAAAAAAGAATTTTTAAGATCCGAAGGATAGAACCGATTTTGGAAGGGGGGTACGGACAGACAGACAGCCAGACAGACAGACAGACGGACATCGACCGCATGTCAATACCTACTTTTTCATTTTTTTTAATTCTTTCGAATTAAAAAAGAAAGTAGACTAAAAATCATTGAAATAATTTGTTTAAAAAAATAACTAATATTTCTTTAAAATCATATACGTGTTTGTGTAAAAGTACTTAATGTGTATGGGAAAAATGTAAGCAAAATATTCAGCAGTTACTGAGATAAAGGTACAATTGTCGTAAAATGTGCATTTTGAGAAAATGGCGTTTAAAGTATAATTTTTAGCAATCTTTTAAGCGGAAAGTACTTTTGAAAAATTAATTTAAAATACTTCTAATTGACATATTGCCTACCAAATTACATCATTTTTAAGATAATATTTGAAATATTATTCCACTCTAAAACTAATCTCAAAATTAAGTCTCAAACTCACAAATATCAAAATGTTTTTTGGTCAATTATCGAGTCTGAAAAAAATAAATATTATTTTAAACTATAATTATTCTTTGAGCGTTCAGTATCCTTTTATGTGATGATAGCGTAACAAGGACCTAACGACTGACGTAGATTAAAATAATCAACTTTATAACCGATGTCTAAGCATCAAGCACTTGGTTCATTATTGTAAGAACAAAATAAAAATAACAGCTGTTTATTTTCACATCCAAATGCCACTGTGTGGCCTTTTGACTCTTCACTTCACTTGGCTTCCGAACGTTCGACGAATAAAAAAAACCTATTAAAATTTTTAAAAACTTAAAATAATTAGTTAAGTTCAGCATTGTTTAAGGATTAGAAAGGAAAGGAAAGTGTTTTCACTGTACTCTGTCGAAAAAAAAAAACATCAAAGTGAGAGATCTTTTTTGCCGGCTATTTTAATTCTGCTCTTTTTACTTTTCGACTTATTAGAAGTTTTTAAATTTAACCACAGAAAAAAAATATTAGAGTTATTTTAGTAGTTTAATTCTCCTTTGTAACTGCGTATTTTCTGACGCATTTGATAGAGTTGATATAATAAGAGAAAATATATGATTATTAGTACATTTACCTAATACTTGATGGTTTGAAACAAAAAAAGTACTGAGAACTGCGTGCGGTTAAAAATGATTATTATTTTATAAAAATTAGTAAAATTCAATAACACAGTTTGTTACTAGTACCAGTAATTAAAAAAATAGTCTTTCAATAATTAGAATAATGGTTCAAAAAATAATTTTATCTATCACTTAGATAATGTCAAATAAGTAAGAGTTAGAAAATATATGCTTTTTTATAATAAATGATTTTGTAATTGTGTCTAAAAATAAACTTTCATTGATTGATTATTGAATGTCATATAATGTTTTAACAAGAGTATAAAACTTACTGAATTTAAAAACATAATTTTTGTGTATTTCCAACCACATCATTTTACAAACCCATAATCATAGTGCCTTGATTCTACAATCACTCTCGCATTTGCATTTAAACTAAGTCTAATCTGATTCACATGTAACGACTTAACAAGGAGGACGGGCTTTGCCAACCAGACCATTTTCTATTGAAGCGAATCGTGTCTCGCTATAACCAGAAACAGTTTACTGTGGAGTTTCCGTATATCCTGGAGGGCATTGGATAGAATTCCTATTATGCTGCATGGGCAATATACCCGGCCCCGGCATAATCAGGGAATAGAACTAACAGGCCCACTTACTGGGACTATGCCATGCAAAGCTTCTTAATGGGGATGGATTTGGGATAGGAGTCGCCAAATCCACACTTTATCGTATTAATTTGGTTGGCGGGTATTGACAGGTCTCTGGCTGTCCCTTGAGGATTGAGGTTTCTGGCACAGTAACGGACTCAAAGCCCGGTTAGATATATATAACCAGAGTCATGTATATGAAGGGTAACGCTACAAAACTCACATTATCCAAAGCATAAATAACATATGGGGTCGTTCACTGGCGTTTATGCTTGACAAGCATAATTTAGATAACTTAGCGTAAGCTACACTGTTAAAAATTTTGTGCTTGGCTTCACCATGATATTGGTTCCTAGTAGCTGCAACGGCTGTGTGGTGAAATGTTTCACCTTTTTTTCGGTGTTTGGTTGAACCATTTTTCTGGATTTCGAAACAAAAACCTGAGAAATGGTTCGACCGAATACCAAAAATATGGTTTAACGTTTCATCACACAGCCGTTGCAGCTACTAGGAACCATATTTTTGGTCAAACAAAGTGCATAATTTTTAACAGTGTACAAGTACAAGCATTGCTTGTACTTGTAGATATACTTGGTTGGATGGTATTTAAAAGTATCTGACAGTCTTTTAAGGATCAAGATTACTATTTACAAGTTACAATAAACTCCAAGCCTAAAAGTCTTCTAAAAAGTAGTGGAATTTTTTTTTCACTGAATGAGATTAAAATTTAAACTAAAAATTTAATTTATTTAAATTGTTTTAAATTTCATCTCTGTAGCAGATAATTATAAATGTCTGCTCCATCCTATAATTTTTGAAATATAGTAAAATTATAAAATTTATAAATTAAAAAAAATATGTATTACTGGAAAACCTGGCAGTCAGATGACAGGTTTATACGTCTGTATATCTCAGAGGGTTAACCCTTTCAGTCCCAGTGATGCCATTTGGCATTATCATTTTTCTGATCATAATTTAAAAAAGTAATAGGGCTGACATCTATTGGGATTAATAAAAAATATTTTCTAATAGAAAAACTTTGAATAATCGAATGATGTGCTTTTTGATATCATAAATGGCTATAGACAATCATAATTTTTTTTCTAAAATGATGATGCCAAATTGCTCTTGGGACTTAAAGGGTTAATAGCCTGTTTATTAGAAACTAGTGAATGATTAGTCATTCTTGTATGAATTGATGGTTTCATGAATTGATAGTTACACGTTGTTTGCTTGCCTCTGTACATTTTCTAGTAAATAAAAATAGTATATAAAGAATAAATAGCGTAAGCAAGTAAAAAAACATTTTAAAACTTGAATAAACCGGAATTGAAGCATAAAAGCAAGTATTTGTTTATGTTGCAATAACTATAGTTCTATTATTACGTCAACTATCACTGTGTTTCCTATATAGAACAATTCGGCCTTGATGAACTACTAAAAGAAATGTTACAACAAGTTACTTAAAAAAGGAGTTAAATCTATTGATGGAAAACATACTTAAAAAACTACTCCCGTCCAAACAACAAAAGAATTCTAGTTTCTCTATTACGAAAATTGCATTTTTCCTCTTTTCCTGTCGAAAGTAAATTTCATCACTATTGAATTGTAAAGACAACATGAGGTAAGGTTCACCCATATGAAGGAAAAAAACTTCAATGCTGCTCAACACGGAAACATCAAAGAAAGAAGAACCCTAAACAGCAAGTCTAAGCGCTTAACTGTTTACTAAGCCTTTTGTCCTAGAACAAACTAACAAAAAGTTTTTGCTTTTGGCGTTAGGGGAAAATATCCTGATGGGAATTTTTTCCAGTACATCTTTCTCTCTCTAAATACTTTACTCGTTCCACTCTTCTTGTTGGCTGGAAAATATTCATGGAATCTTTTGGTAAATATGTCTGGAAAGAAGGAATCTTTTTTGTTCGGTTGGGATCATGGAGGTTGGAAGAAAATACAGATACTGCTTGATCAAAAACCTATGCGAAAAAGGTTAGCCAAGTGAAGCCATATCGTTTACGCAATAGACCCAAATAAATCCGAAATACAAACTTTGCTTGGCTAATTATTTGAATCTACGCTGCATGCAGTAAAGTTAATAACTTACGATTTGAAGTTTGGGGCTCTCGTTGGTTGGTAGACATATATTTTCAGGCTTGTGTGCTTGGTCACAAAGACCCGCTTATAAATGGGCTCTCGTGGCTTCCGTACTATCAGAAAAAGCTTATGCTGACTTATAATAACTGAGAAAAATACATTTATTTATTAAAATAAGTTGCAGTTACCGTGTGCCTCCAGGGCGTATCCTGGAAGGCAAGAGGGTGCATTAGCTTCCGTTAGCACAAGGTTCCGTTGTCAGTTCAGGTGTCGACCTCGTCCCTTGACCAAGGTTCTAAATTACGAGGCGTAACTGGCTATATTAAAGCTCCTTATAAGAAAGGCCAGAAATAAATAGCCGGAAACGATGAATTACCCTCTACCCACGGTTTGTTTGGGCGCATCGCATCGATTTGGCAACTTTCATTCATGGCTTCATTTTTTTTCGCGCCAAATATTTATATCTTATTCTAACCTATATTGTTGGGATATGTTCTACAAAGTCGTTCTTAGTCTGACTGGAAAGGTTTGTTCTCGGTCCTACCTTAGGGACCTTGGCGAGATTAAAAAGAAGTTGCTCTAAAAGTGACTTGAAAGGTTGCTTTATTTAATAATATTTGAAATAGAATGTGGATTTTTATGTGTTTTTTGAAGATGTTTGACAGGTTTTGTGAAAATGGATGTATTCTATTTTAAGGCAGACATATTTGATCATTTTTATCAAAATTTTGTTGATAGCAAAATTGAAGTGCAAATATATTTTTCCGAAAAGGATTTATAAAGGGTTCTTTATTGAATAATGATAAAATATTTTTAAAATTTTATTTATTAAGGTCCTGCCAGATGGGAAATATTTTACCAGGTTGGTTGTTTCAACCAAAAATGGCGAATTGCTTTACAACCTGCTTTGTTTATAAATAGAAATACCATTTATTAAAAATACCATTTATTAAAAATCTTTTGAAATTCTTGAAATTAATTAAGCATAATTGTGTAAAATAAATAATTCATCTAATTTTGTATGGGCATGTTTCAGGTCTTGAGTGGCAAAAGAAATTCTGAATTAAACATTTTTTTCCCCTCGAGCTTCGATTGGTGAATCAATGTCCCTAGGGAACAAAGCACCAGTCTTGCACCAAACGAGGAAATAGGAATGAAAGTTAGAAGAAAATACGTCACCTAAAAAAGCAGATTACAGAGAAGAAAATTTATTCAGAAAATTTGAAACTAAAACCGCCATAAGCCGAAAAAATCTGAACTACAATTTTAGAAAGCTTGATTTAGGGCGAATAAGTTTAATTTGTAGGATTGTTATTTGAATATCATTATTTAACTTTATTTATTGAATTTATTATTTTTTGTTTTCTTTAATTTAATCGATGTTTACAAATGGTAAGAAGTGAAGATTGCTACAATGTCTCATAATAGTAAAGGCGATAACTATTCTAGATCTGATAAATACATCTAAGAAACATAAATTCCCTTTACATATAGCTATGTACTTTATGTTTTTGAAACTGGCAATTTGGTACAGCTATGATATATACTGGCCGATTGAATTTTGGCATTGACGGCTTTTGGCGACGTTGAAAATTTAACGAAGGGTAGCTATTCCCATCCAGTTGTATGGGTTAGGGTTAGTTTGAATTATCGTCGCACTAGAGCTATACACTCTTAAAACAAAAGAGTGAAATTCACTCCTATAGGAGAAGTGCATTTTCGGCACCGGAAAGGAGTGGAAATTAACTCAGAATGAGTTAAAACCGCTCGTTTGTTTTAAGAGTGTACACGAGGTTTATTGGCCACGGGTGTCTTTAGAACCACAGTCAAGTGACAAGCCGAAACATGAGTAAGCAAGGGCGACATCGTACCCAGCGTCGGGACTTTGAAAAATATTTAACGTTGACTCCCACCACACGGGGTATTATTTGAGACCTGGGAAATTTTTGGCAGCATGGGCCGTTTATAGGTCGACAGTTATTTTCACTGTGCCCGGGCCCGAATCTGGGACCTATCGTATGCAAGGCGAACGCCTTTACCGATTGGGCTCCCCAGCCCTGTCGAGTGGTCGAATATGGAGAGGAATGTTTACCACATTTAGGGCATTTTCGGGTGTAAGAGGGCAAATAGAAACTGGCCATTATATCATAGCTATTCTGGCAATTTTAACAGGGCCTATGTAGTCCAGTAACCAGGTCGTCAAAAAGGGGCGTTTCAGGGAAAAAAATACAGGAATTGTTTTCTCAACGGTTTTATATGTTTTCGAGGGTGCTGAATCCGAATATCAACTTTGTGAACAAATTCGGGCATGGGTACATTAAAAAAAATCGAAAAAATCCCAAAATTTTACCCCTTTTTTTGGTTTTTTCCTTCTTGCAGGAAATGTATTGATTTCTCAACAAAAATGTCAACACAAAAGTTAAAGTACTCAAAACAAGCTAAATAAAAGTCAATTACATTATTTATGTCAGACTCATAGTTTAGTTGCTACAGCGCGCTGAAAATCAGGCAAATTCCGCCCGAATGTTGGAAAGTCCAGAATTTTCACTTGCAGCTCGAAAAATAGTATAGTCGAAATAGAGTAAAGGGGGAAATTAATTAAGCCAGAAACTATTTTTGTTATAATTGGTAGGAAACATGCTTCTAATTAACATACTAAAATTTGCAACCCGAAAATGTCACGCAAAATACGTTTATTGGCCGCCATCTTGAAAAAAACGTCAATTTTTTTTTAAAAATAACAGGAAACCATAAAAGTCGAGTTTGATATCAAATTAAAGGAAATGTTATGTTGAATTATTGTTATCCCTTGTAATTATTGAGATGTCCAACAAAAGTTTGCTGCTTTGTGACTCAAAGCCATGCTTCAATGAATAACAAACATGGAGTCCCCAATAATAAGCAATATTGAACAAACCCTCATGAAATGTACTAAAAGAATGGAGAAGGAATGACTGAAAGTCAACATGGAACCTGGATCATTCAAAATGCAGTGAAATAACTTATGCAATGAGTTTGCTGACCAGTGTTACCGGTTGACCTAACTCATGCAAGAATGACGAAAGATTTTGTAGGTCTAAACAAGGTAATGCAATTCTTTATAGACCACAGTCCATTTACTTATATTTCAAGTGCTTTGTGGAATTCTGTTAATTGAATAACAGATAGTGCAGACAAGGCTAACGTGACATGTTCGGGAGAGATATTAAAAATAAACTAACATACCTTTTAGAGATGGAACTTAATTAAAAACTGACTAAGCAGTTACGAAGAAAATATCCCAATAAAGGCAAGTAACTGTAGTAGTTGATGATACCGATACAGTGGCTACGGAACCGGTATGGCAGTTGCCATACCAGCTTTTGTAGGGGCCGGAATTGTTATGGCAGGTATGGAAGCTGCAATACCAACTTTTGCACAGATTATATGTTATGCGTTTTTTTTCATTCCACAGAATAAAACCCAAAAGTGACCGTGTGAAAAAAAATCCAACAAAAACAATTAAACTTGCAAATATTTTTTTCACATATCCTACCCCACAACCACACCACACCGAGAAAGATAACACGTATATACACATTTAACTACTGGGGATCTGCAGTAATGGGCTAATGTCAAATATTTTTTTTTCTCTAATGGGGCTGCAATATTGGCGGTCAAGCCTTTTGCAGACTCGGCATATTCCCCAGAACTGAGAGCCATTTCTTTGTGGCACCATATAGGCGACTCTCGCTACCAATTTTGACGCCCAGATTACAATGAATCTGAGCTGTCTGTGGATGTTAAAGTATGCCGAGATTTAATTTTGCCGAGAGAACCCAAGCCAAATGGACCCTCCAGGGATCTTTTACATGCCACATAATCATATGACATGCGCGTCCTAGATTTTCCCATCCAGAAAATCCGACGACTCAGCCGGGGCTCGAAACCGCGATCTTGGGCTTACGAGGCGGACACGTTTAACCTCTCAGCCACTGAGCCGCTAATAAAAAAATGCTATGTCAAATATAAACATTGAGAATATAATTGAAGAGTTTGTTTCTAAAACAACTAAAAGGAAATCAACTTTTATGCATAATTAATGATGTATCATTATATACATATTTTTTTGTTTTAAATATTAACTTTTTATGTCAACTAACGTTTTCTATATAGATAAAAGAGTTCGTTTGCTTTCTGCATATTATTTTCCAAATTGCTGCTTACTTTCAGACATTTGAAAAATAACTAATTTCTTTAAATTACAACGTCTTTTTCTAATCGGTAACATTGAAATGTTTTTTTATATAAGTACAGGGTGTCCCAAAAGTCATTGTATTCTAGCTTTGAAAAATCACTGTGCGTATTCTATTAAGAATTTTTTTAAATTTTATTGAAAAAATACTTATTTGTTAAATAATATAATATTATATTTAAAACATCTAGAGGAAGTGGGAGGAGGAGGTAGATTGAGGCATTTCTTGCCATACCTCTAAAAAATAAGTTCCGGCGCCACTGTACCGATATTTGAATGCTACCTTCTACACCTTTCTTCTCTTCTTTCTTTCCAATTGCTTAAACGACGCTTTTTCAATATTATGGAAAGCCATTTAAAAGAAAGGGGTTATTTTGTTGTTCATGCAGAATGTGATACAAATACAATAATCCTCAAATAAGCCTTAAAATAGCCCAATAAAGGCAAGTAACTGTAGTAGTTGATGATACCGATATTTTAATGCTACCTTCTACAATCTACACCATTCTTCTAGAATACTTATTACATGCAATTCGCCACAAAATATTATAAAAATCAGGATATTCAAGCTTTTTAAATATCTAATACGGGAGGAAGATTTTAAAACCTGCCTTCGTCTAGCTCTTATGCGACGATTATGCAATCTAAAAAAAGCCTTTAGTTTTGTCAACGCATTAACTTTTCAGCAGCAATAACTATTCCTTTTTTCAATATTTTCATCATAATTGCATGGTTTAGTTTTCAATATAGTTCCACCTCTAAAAGATATGTTAGCTTAGTTTGATCTCTTTCAATCATGTCCCTTGTCTGCACTATCTATTATTCCATTAACAGAATTCCACAAAGCACTTGAAAAATCAGTAAATGGACTGTGGTCTATAAAATAATTGCATTACCTTGTTTAGACCTACAAAATCTTTCGTCATTCTTGAATGAGTTAGGTCAACGGGAAACACTGGTCAGCAAACTCATTGCATAAGTTATTTCACTGCATTTTGAATGATCCAGGTTCCATGTTGACTTTCAGTTATTCCTTCTCCATTCTTTTAGTACATTTCATGAGGGTTTGTTCAATATTGCTTATTATTTTGGGGACTCCATGTTTGTTATTCATTGAAGCATGGCTTTGAGTCACAAAGCAGCAAACTTTTGTTGGACATCTCAATAATTATAAGGAGTGGTTCCGTCACGTGAAGTGAAAATTTTCGACCGTTTTTTCATCGTTTCCTTCCAAAATCATCTTTGTAAATATTTAAGTTTTAAAAAACCAATAGTATAGACTTCTTTGTCAACATAAAATTTCCTTTAATTTGATACCAAACTCGACTTATTATGGTTTCTTGTTATTTTTAAAAAAATTAACGTTTTTTCAAGATGGCGGCCTATATAAACGTATTTTGCTCGACATTTCGGGTTGTAATTTTTAGTATGTTCATTAGAAGCATATGTTTCCTACCATTTGCAACAAGAATAGTTTGTGTTCTAATTAATTTCACCCTTAACTCTATTTCGACTATACTATTTTACGAGCTGCAAGTGAAAATTTTGGACTTTCCACATTCGGGCGGAATTTGCCTGATTTTCAGCGCGCTGTAGCAACTAAACTATTAGACTGACATAAATGATGTAATTGACTTTTATTTAGCTTGTTTAGAGTACTTTAACTTTTTTATTGACGTTTTTGTTGAGAAATCAATACTTTTCCTGCTATAAGGAAAAACCCAAAGAAAAGGGTAAAATATTTGGATTTTTTCTATTTTTTTTAATGTTCCCATGCCCGAATTTGTTCACAAAGTTGATATTCGGATTCAGCACCCTCGAAAACATATAAAACCGTTGAGAAAACAATTCCTGTATTTTTTTCCTGGAAAAACTACCTGGTTACTGGACTAATGGGAAAGCCAACTAAACTCCTAGAAAGGCCTGGATACAATCGGACTTCTTTATTTTAAAAATTAATGCTGATATTAGAATGGGAGGAAAGTATAATATACTGATGGAGTGCTGACCAGTGGAGAGGGGATCAATTGGTATAAAATAAAAGTTTATATAAAAAACAATCACCGTAAGGGTACACCCGTACAACGCCGGGTTTATAAAGCTAGTTTAATACATTTTTACAGCCTAACCAATGATCAAAAATGAGTAAAATATTAAAATGTGAAGCTACATTTTGAGAAAAAGATACAAAATAAAGCTTTTTACTGAAAGTCGAACGAACAAAATAATTTAATCAGGGACATAGTTTTAAGAACAATTCCCAAAGTAATAAATAAATGACTAAGCAGCCTAAAAACTTACGGGAATCTGCTACCTAACATGCATTACTTAATTACCTATACCCTAAGGTAGCGAGAAACCTTTGGCTCCCAAACTTGATGAATACGGCAGTTTTAAATTAACAACTCGTTTCCTTAAATAAAACCGCAAACCTCTATTCAGAGGTTAAATCTGAACAAAAGGGACATAAAATGGATTCAATTACCTAATAGAAGCTTTTTCCTTAAACAAGCAGATTTATACCACAATGGAAAATAGAACTTGGAGTGGTGCAAACGGATTTTTCTCTTAGTTAGACAATGTAGTAATGGACTAAATTTGTTTGGTATTAACTATATTAAATTTGTTGTTTTAATTTTTTTGGAAAAGCAAGCGGTGTTCTAATTCAAGATACGTTTAATGGATGCAAATTGAGAATAACTAGTTGAAATTTGTGTTTTTGGAGCGAAAATCAATAAAGTGTTGAAATAGTGTGGCAAAAGTTTTTGTAAAAATGCACCATATTGGCAGTTAATTCACTGCGCATTTTGATGTATTTTATTGCAGCTAGTGCTATAGAAACAATTTTTCAGAACTTTGCTATTGTTTCTTAGCTTGCTCATGCTCATATACCGTGATCTTGATCAGTGTCATCTTTTCTAATCGGATAATTAAAAATGGATAGTGGCTGAGCAACATGTTGAAAACTGCAGCACACGTGTAGGCGTCGCGTTTATCAACAAGGGTGCTGTACTCTGACTGAATTTGTTTTACAATGTAGTGCAATGCAGTATTTGAAAATCCGCTAACATTTCAGTTTTTTCAGTCAAGTATGGCTGGAATATTTAATATAGATCCATTTAAGAGAGTCAGCCACACAGATGTATGGCGTTAACTTCAACGAGTCAATTTTACATCACTCGAACGTTTGGTTTTGCTACGTTTAACATACACACTTTATTCCATTTTGCCGTGGGCAGGTATACTCATACATATACATATATATTCCGGCTTGTGTGCTTGATCAGATACCCGCTTATAAAGCATTCGTCAAGTAAGACAGAAAGAATTTTTTACTGTCACAGAGAAAGGAATATACACCCAGGGTGAAGGCGGGAATCGAACCCGCACCCGTTACAGCGCGCAGACTGCTAGCGTAATGGTCTGGGCAGGTATGAACTGCAGTATGTTGACTAATGACTTGGACCATTGTTGTAAGCACTCAATAGCTTTTAAACCATAAAAAAAGTTTAGAAAAGGCTGATTATTACAGTACAAAAATGGTGCGATTCACTGCTGTGGTTACTGCAGCTCACCTGCCCACGGCAACGTTGACCCATTGATTTTTGCCAAAATATTGCATCGTTACATACAAATTCACAAAGTTTCGATTATTATTTCCCATTCAACCGATATTTGAATTGTAAAATTTATAATCAACCTGCAAGAAAAGCGGAATCGGGATCGGACTGACGATTAATACCCCTTGTAGAGGACGTGTGTTGGTAAATGTGCTCCAACGTCCCGACGCCGCGTACAATGTAGCTCTTAAAAGTTGGGTGCTTTCTCAGGTGTCGGATCGTCACTTGACTCTGGATCTAAATTACGACGCCCATTACTAGTAGCCCACGTGTAGTTCTAGTGCGACGATATTCGAACCCAAATCAACTTGCGGGAAAAGAAACAGTCAAAAAGGACTCATTTTCAATTTCACACAAATTCAGTTTGTGTGTTAGTTACAAGATTCTCAAACGCATTTTTAAAGATATATCTAAGAGCAATCGAATAACTGGGTTCTGTGGGGAATTAGGAGAGCGGAGTGCAATTTGGGCCTCCATATCCCACAATGGCAAAGGCAAACACCTAATGGATTAGAGGCGAGTGTTTTAATATCGTACGTTTTGGAAGAATGTTTTAGTTGAACTCCATTGGGCCGAACCATTATCTATGGAGAGTAAGAAACCTTTTGGTTTTTGAATTAACTAAATTGGCTGAGTTATTTTAGTCTGGAATTGATGAAAAAATTTTGGTTCCTAGAATGCAATGGACACAGTGTTGTGATTTTACTAATTTGAAGTGTTTTAGTTAATGAATAATCTGAATCACATATTCAGAGAGGTTGACATAAAACTTTCTAATTTTTAAGTGAAGAGTAGAAAAAGTAAAAATGGCTTCAACCCATGGCTTTACACAATTCCAGTAATATCCTAATCTACCTGTTTCTTTAATTTTTCAGTTTTTTGTGGTATGTTGCTAGTTTTATTTTAAACCTACATTTCAAAGTGTAAAAATTAGTCAACGATCGTTATGTTTTTATTCTGTTAACCATGATATCTCGCTTTTTTTGTGTGCCTTTTTTGAAAGACTGTACAATAAAAAACTTCATATATAACTCATTACTAATTAATTACATTTAGTGATTTGATTGCTAGGATTTAATGTGTAGTGTTGCAGAATATTAGGTTATAATATATACTTATTACTTTAAATATATATATTTTAGAATAAATTTTAAGAAGCGATAAGACTTTTTTCGTAAGTATAGTATATATTTTTTTCATAAGACTCAAAGTTTTATATTTGCTGATCAAGGATATAGCGTTTTAGGAGTATATTTTTCCTATGCTTGCTTCTTTAATATTACTGCACATTTTCGTGAAACTTTCGTTATTTTTTTCTAATCGTAGAATATTTTTTAGCTATTATTTAGCATTTTAGTCTATACATTAATAATACTGGATGAAAAATAAAGGTACGTACTCTGTTCAAAAACTTGATAAAGCATGTCTGAATCCTTATACTAAATGTTATAATAATTTTGGTAACTATCTGCTCTATTACAACTTTTATGGATTGTATTAGAAAAATAACCGATAACTTGAACCACCATCGCATGAAACTCATCTTAAATGCTTTAAATCTCTAACAATCTTCAAAATACAGTAAATATCCTTACACATTTACAATGACATTTTCAATATCATTACCGTTAAACTTAAAAAGGCCCTTACTCTATGTAAAAACATCATATATCATCCCATGCTCCATTAAAATTACTTCTCCTTTCAACGCCCCCACAAACCTCGTCCAAAGGCTATAATGAATTCACCTGTGAATTTGCCTAAGGTACGAGGCATTTTGCGGTTAGGAATATTAAAGAAATAATAATTTGGCTCGTTTAACCAGTGCTTATCAACAATTTAAGGAATTTTTGGGATTTGACAGTACTCGATCCTAATACCTACAGAAAATTTACCATTTTTTTTAAGGACAATTGTTAAAGCACCAACCATTCCTTCCCCCCTAAAAAATGGTGAAGTATATTCTTACCCTACTAAATAGTTTAAAACCAACAACTATTGTATTATAATCTATAACAAAAATTATTCATTTTATGCCTTAGTTTCCTGAAAAATTCAAATTTCACAATGGGTTCTTACTTTTAGAGCATTTATTCAATAGTAAATAAGATATTGAGATAAACTGTGCATTTTGACAAATCAAGGTAAAATTTTGCAGTAAATTTCTGATGTCTTAGAAAACAATTTTTTTTGTAAGAAAACAACAGAAAGATTCTCATTCCCAACATATATTTACAGTGCACAAAATCAAGTGTCAAATGGTTGCTTTAAATTTATGTTATTTGGGTAGTTATTCGTAGTCAACCCCCCCCCCCCTGTTTGAGTTCAAATACTAAGTCTAATCTCATCAAAACACACAAAAAATATTCCTTCAAAATAACCCTTATTTCGCATTCCATATCTGTAACCCGAAGAATTCCAACGCATGCAATGATCATTTGCACCAGCCTTACAAGAGGGCCTGGTAAGTAGTTATTAATGTGTGTCTTCGGGCCATGCGAGCCCGTTGCTTAATGAGGGAAGTTTTAATTCACTTTGAAGAATCTTTTCCACTTGAGCGCCCCCCAACTGCCTTGGACAAGGCGGCAGAAGTGTGGAGTCAACTCAGCGTTAAATAGGGCCTCTGGTCTTGTGTGAATGTGTGTGGTTTCTGAGTGGGCGAATATGTTTTAAATGAAATCTTCAAAAATCAGTATTAGTTCTCATTTTATTGTGAGAACTATATTCTCAAAAATCAGTATTAGAACGTTCTCATTTTATTGTGAGAACTATATTCTCAAAATTACCTTAATATAATAAATTAAAAAATCCTCAAAAAATGAAATCCTCAAGAATGAGTGTTAGAACGTTCTCAGTTATTTTGGGAGAACAATATTCTCAAATATACTTTAAAATATTAAAATAAAAATGAAATCCTCAAAAATGAGTATTTGAACGTTCTCATTTTATTGTGAGAACAATATTATCAAAAATATTTAAAAATAATAAATTAAAAATGAAATCAAAAATGAGTATTGGAACGTTATCATTTTATTGTGAGAACAATATTCTCAAAAATAATTTAAAATAATAAAACAAAAATGAAATCCTCAAAAAATGAGTATAGAACGTTCTCATTTTATTTTGTGAGAATAATATTCTCAAAAATACTTAAAAATAATAAATTGAAAACGAAATCCTCAAAAATTAAATTTTGAACGTTCTCATTTTATTGTGGAAACTATATTATCAAAAATACTTTAAAATAATAAATTAATAATGAAATCATCAAAAATGAGCATTCAAACGTTTTTTTTATTGTGAGAACAATATTCTCAAAAATACTTTAAAATAATAAAATAAAAATGAAATCATCAAAGAATGAGTATAGAATGTAACGTTATGAAAACATACTGTAAAATAATGAATTAAAAGTGAAACCCTCAAAAATGAGCATTAGAACGTTCTCATTTTATTGTGAGAACAATATTCTCAAAAATAATAAAAAATAATAAATTAAAAATGAAATAAAAATGAGTATTAGAACGTTCTCATTTTATTTTGTGAGAATAATAGTCTCAAAAATACTTAAAAATAATAAATTGAAAACAAAATCCTCAAAAATTAGTATTTGAACGTTCTCATTTTATTGTGAGAACAATAATCTCAAAAATATTTTAAAATCATAAATAAAAACATGAAATCCTCAAAAATGGGTATTAGAAAGTTTTCATTTCATTGTGAGAATCATATACCTAAAAATACTTTAGAATCATAAATAAAAAATGAACTACTCAAAAGTGAGTATTAGAAAGTTCTCATTTTATTGTGAGAACAATAATTTCAAAAATATTTTGAAATAGTAAATTAAAAATGAAATCCTCAAAAATGAGTATTAGAAGGTTCTCATTTTATTGATAGAATTTTATTTCAAAAATTCTTTAAAATCATAAATTTCAAATCAGACATATTTGGGTTCATACTGTCTTATAAACATAAGAAAAGTACTCACGAAATTGAGATATGCGGGCTTGAAACTAAGCCTCTCAAAATGCCATTTCTTCCGTCGCGAAGTAAAGTACCTCGGGCACATAGTCTCTTCAGCTGGAGTGCAAACAGATCCGGATAAAACTTCGAAGTTCATGGACATCCTTCGGACGAGGCCAGTTTTTGACAGCTTCAGTTTTATCCGGATCTGTCTGCACTCCAGCTGAAGAGACTATGTGCCCGAGGTACTTTACTTTGCGACGGAAGAAATGGCATTTTGAGAGGCTTAGTTTCAAGCCCGCATATCTCAATTTCGTGAGTACTTTTCTTATGTTTATAAGATGATCATTAAATTCCTTCCCGACAATAACTATGTCATCCAAATATACGAGGCAGGCTTCATAAGATAATCCTCGCAATACAGTCTCCATCAGCCGCTCGAAGGTTGCAGGGGCATTGCAAAGTCCGAAAGGCATTACTTTGAATTGTCACAGTCCTTGTCCCGTCGTGAAGGCCGTCTTTTCTTTGTCATATGGGTGTATTTCAACTTGCCAGTATCCACTCTGTCCAGTTCCTCTTGCCAGTCCAGTCCAGGGTGGTGAACCAATGGTTTCCTACTAAAGTATCCAGTGTTTCATCTATACGGGGGAGTGGATAACTGTCCTTCTTTGTGACATCATTCAAGCGGCGGTAGTCGACGCAGAATCTTGTGGAGCCGTCTTTCTTTCGTACCAAAACTATAGGTGATGCCCAAGGACTAGATGACGGTTCGATTATATCGTTAGTCTGCATCTCCTGTACGAGTTCGTCCACTTCGTCTTGTTTCGCAAAAGGAAGCCTCCTCGGTCGCTGTTTGATTGGAGGATGGTCACCAGTGTCAATTTTATGTTTTGTTAGCTATGTTCTACCAATGTCCTTCGCCGAGGTAGAGAAGACGTCCTTGAATTCTTCAATCAGTTTGATGGCCGCATCTGTTTGATTTGCATCTAATTCTGTGCCCTTAAGGAGTTCCCACGCCAAACTCTCTGTAGGAGTGACCATGCTTGCTTCCCCTTCTCGCTCAATACTCGTCACAGGAGCACATGTTGCAATTTCTTGCCCTTTACGAATGAACCTCTCTCTATCATTTAAGTTTACCACCCTAACTGGTACTGTCTTCTGAGAGAGATGCACCAGTGTCGCTCCGACCAAGACTCCCTTTGGCAAGGTGGTAGCTATTGAGTGATCAGTCACTCCTATCCTGAAGTCGCTTTCAGATTGTAGGTTACCCTTTACAACCAACTCAGCTCTGGATGGAATGGTTATATCTTCTGAAGCCACGATTTGGTGGCAATGTGGCTCTTCTTTATTTATTCTAAATAATGGCACCACCTCTTTAGACGCATGGAGCACACCTTTCTTCAAATTGAGGGTGAAGTCATACTTCCGTAAAAAGTCCAATCCATGAATGCATGGGTCAGTGATGTCCGCTACAAAAACCGCATGTTGGTAGGATTTAAATCCAAAGGAAATGGAAACATTTAATTTGCCATAATAAGGAATTCTTTCGCCGGTCACAGTTTGTAAAGTAAGAGAGGAAGGGGTGTAGAGAGGTTGCCCTTGTAATTGCTTGGCCACATCTGAACGGACGATCGTCACGTTCGCACCAGTGTCGATGATCATTTGGCAAGGGTATCCACTGACCTCACCTTCCACGAAAATCCCGTGATCGCCTCCCTGCACTGCCGAAATATGATAGACATTCCTCGGGGCTTCCTCTCCAAACGGCAACCTCCGCCCCGCGAGATGGCCGCTTACTCGTTTAACTGCTGTGGGGAGCTGTTCCTCTCCCCATAAATTTCCGGGCATCGGTTTCGCAAATGGCCCTCTTCTTGACAATTCCAGCATCTCATCTTTCTCTGTCTCCCTGATGGCAATCGTAGTGCCCGTTCCAACATTTTCTCAAGCCTGCCAAGGAAATCAGGGATATTCGACTCAGGTTCCGTAAGCTCCACCTGCCTGACCATTCGACGTTCCAACCGATTAGCCTCTTGCGCTGCCTGAATCCTCAGCGCATGCGTTATAACTGACCTCAAATCCTTGCACTCTGAAATTCTAAGAGCGCTCTTAATATCACAGTTTCTCACAGCATCGATGAAATGTTGCACCGCTATTTGCTCCTTGGTGTCCGCTGGGCAGTCTTTGAATGATAAGAGTACCAGTCGTTCAATATCCGACGCAAGCTCTTGAAGGGACTCGTCTGGCTTCTGTTGGCGGGCTTTGAGCTGCATCATGTGGAAATCTTTGCGATGTTGTTCACCAAAGCGCAACTCCAAAGCCTTCAGTAGATCTTGGTATTTAGCACATTCGATCCCTCCGGAACTGTTTCCAGAATATTCGCTGCCTCTCCTCGGAGGGCAGCTGTAAGATGTACAACCCTGCTGTCGTCATTCCACTGATGGTTGTATTTGGCGATAGTTTCAAACTGTTGTTTGAAAACTCCCTAGGAAGACTTCCCATCGTAGGTGCCAATTTTCAAGACTGGTTGGAATTGATTTCCCGATGTCGCCAATGGCGTAGAAACATTTTTGTCACTGCTGAAGAGAACTTGATTCTGTTTGTCGTGGAACGGAAGTTCCAATTGAAGATTTACCACGCTCCTCTTCCAGCATTTTCAAGCGCATTTCTAGGCGGTCTATTTCCCCCTTTACGTTTCCAACTTCCTCTTTTACTTGCTGTACCAATTCTTGTTTACTGTTCTCGATCTTCGTGATGACCTCTTCCAACATCTGTGCTTTTAATTCATTTTTCAATTTCTCCTGACCTTCTTGCAGTTTTTCTTGTCCACATTTAACTTCCTCCTGTCCGGCTGCGAACTTGGCTCCTAACGCCTCTTGGGCGGCTGTCATGGTTTCTTGATTCGCAGCCAATTCAGACGTCAAATTAGCCTTTATGGTTTCTTATTCGCAGCCAATTCAGACGTCAAATTAGCCTTCATGGTTTCTTGGCCAGCTTTGATTTGCAACGCCATATCCGAAAACATCTTTCGCATTTCCTCCTCCATTGCTCTTGTAAATATTGGCATTCGCTTGTGAAGAAGATCCCACTTCTGACACCAGTTGTTACGAAATTTCTGGGTTATTCAGAAGCACTTCAAAGCACGATACAGTTCACAAGAACAATACTTTTTATTCAGCAAATGACACTCTCTCACAAGTTAACCGTTGCAACTTTTTAGAACACCGCCATTTTCAAAGACCAAAAACTGGCGACGCTCACGCTCCTCGGCTGTTGCCATTCATGAAACTCAAAAATATATATAATAAGTTATTTACAATATTTACACAAAAGTCGTAACAATACTATGAAAAAGGCCAATATACAGATGTGACGATGAGTTACAGATTGGACGACGAAATTAAATTATAATATCAATCACGATTAAAAATTTAACATATAGCAAAAAACTATGCTAAAACGTTTTAAGCACACGTTTACGAATAATCGTAACGGAATTGTACTTTGGTAACAAAAAGAATTTTCAAAACCGATCCAACTGTTACCATTTGACTAATTTATTATCCATTTCAGATTTTCTACCTAATCGCAATACTTTCATTTTTCACCTTAGATTTTATATTAGTTAACTGAAAGTACGAATTTTCAATAAAACTTTCTGGCAATTTTTTTGGTAATTCAAGCGATCCAAAACCTGTACTAAAAATCTATCTCCTTTCATATCATTTTTGTCTTGAATACTTCATCTAATTAAAGGGTTGCAAAATTCATATTCTTCAAAGTATAACTGAGATATCGGGTCCAGTCCGTTCATTGGCGACTTCGTCTATTAATATTTACGATTGTCGAAATTCACCAATCTTAGTACAGTAGAGTCCCGCTTATCCAAAAGGTACGGGACCGGAGCCATTTCGGTTAATCGAGATTCCATAAGAATTTTCGGATAATAGGGAATCATCCACTTCACGCCTGGAAAAACGCTGGCAAAGAGAAAATTTGACGTCATAGAGTGTTTTTTCGCCTTGTTACAAAAATCTTAGATCAGGCCCTTAGATACATAGAAGCGCAAAATAAAGCCAGTACTTCAGATGTTCTCTTCTTTAAAAAACCGTGACTCTATTGTAATACTTTGAAGAATTTTTAATTTATTAATTACTATAACAAACCATGAACACATTTTTTTGGAATACTTTAACTATTTTTAATAGTTCAGATAATTGGGTTAATTTTTATAAAATTCAAAACGCGCGTGTCAACACTACCTTGTTACTTTTAACCCAACATAGGTTCTCTTTCAGTAGAGAATAAGGCAAATTCAATTTAAAGCAAGCAAAAAAATATATTTAGTATGCTATGAAAGAAATTAAAAATTTGTTCTGTAGAAGAGAACAAGAAGAATTCTATTTAAACAAAAACTTTTTAATATCCTCTAGACTCCTGTTTTTTCCATTCTCTTGAACATACCTAGTTTTTTTTAATAAAAAAATATATGATAATAGACTCAAAGTACCGCCCTTTATTTTGAGCCAAATTATTTAAATGAGAACATGCTAAAAATATTCAGATGCAACGTATAAAACAGAATAAAGTCATGTGTATTAGTGAATATGAAGTCATAACTTCATAAGATAAAGAAGTGTTACATTCAAACACACACAAAATTTGGTTTAAAATATTTTCTTTTCAAATTAAAAATATTAAATTATTTTCTGAGATTTCGAAATAAAATTCGGGTAATTTAATTAATATATTGTCAATGAATTAGTATACAAAAGAACAGTTAAGGATTTTATAACAGAAAATGTGCTATTTTCTTAGAGATTGTCAAGAGATGTAGAACAAAATTTGCATTTTTGTATTTTAAAAACTCAACGTTTAGCTAACTTACTTTTAAAATTTATTTAAAAAAGAGAAAACGTATTATAAAAAAAACCTTTTATATTCTGACTATAGTTTTTTTCCTTCAAACTTTGTTAGATTGGGTCACAATAAAAATATTTCTGAAAACTCAAATGATGCCCTGATTTTATTGCATAACTTGAAATAATAGGAATAAATAAAGTATTTAATTTAAAAAGCTAGGTTTCTGGCAGATTGGCAAACAAGTATGCTTTAACCTTTGATGTAGTTCTTATGTGACTTTTATTGTGAAGATTTTTTTAGAATTCTTTAAGCATATGCTGCACTTCAGAGTGAGAACGGCACCTTCCTTATGTCAGAACACAGGAGATCTGCCCAAATAAGACTGTAACTGGCTTGAAAAGTTTAAGGGCAATTTACTTCATGAACATCACTCGTAAAGCAGAATTAAAATGAACAATTAACAGTTTCAAAAACGGGTCTTATCCAAGCAATATTTTAAAAATAATCAACCTTTCCTACGTGAAAAATATTTTATTATCAGTTTTCTCTATCTTAAGGCATTTGAATTTTTCTTTCATTTAGTCTCTAATAAACTTCACCCTAATTGGCAATTAAATAAAACTACAATTACGCCTAATTTAAGCGCTACCAATGTTATTTGGATACTAATTAATCGCATATTCAGCTAAGAACCCTCTATAAAAATCTCACAATAATTGACTGCATTAGTTTGACAATACTTCAACAGATATTTTAGCTTAAACATTTTGTTTATAATGTAAATAGTGAAAGCTTTCATAAAGGCTATATCCGTTCCGTCATCCACTTTCGCAGCCTAAACTACAAATGCTACAGATGAGTGTAATACGTCAAAAATTTCAATTAATCGAATTTCAATCTGAGCGCTAACCCAAGAAAATGCAGTAATGAAAGCTGGAAGAAACTACGTTACCTGAAAAAAGCCGATTTCTAAATAAACTGTAAAATCAAAACACATAAAATAAAAAAGGACTGTGCAATCGCAAACCTTAAAAAGCGTCCCCTGCATAGTCATGTGACTTGGTCCAAGTCACGTGGTTTTGACCATTTGGAGACTTTTTTTTTACAACGACTTAAACATATTACATCGACAATCTAATGGTATAAAAAGGTAGTTGGGAAAGGAATAAAGACAAATAGCTATTTCGGCGAAAAAAGATTGGTACTTTTGGCAGCTTATTGCAGAACGTTTAACATTTGATGAAAGGCTCGTCAATTTAGTGGAATTTGAGGTTTAGAGCAGTAAATACACATTTTGTGCTGTGCTGTGAATAAATAAACTAGCTACATCAGTTTCTTGTAACTAATAGTCCACTATACCATTTGTTTTCATGCAAAATTACTTATAAATTTACCTCTGAAAAAAATTCATGCAATACCTTCGAAATCTGCTTGACCTTCTTGCTTATCATTTTAAAATACAATTAATAAATCAGCTTCTTTGTGGTATCAGTATTTTTGGAAAACTTGAATACTCTAGTTTATAATAGAAAAATTAGAATTAAGAATGGTTAGAATTGGGAAAAATTGTAAAATTCATCCGTTAAGTGAATTCTACAAAGATCCATGTATGTTTACCTCTGGAGCGAAAAGGATATAACGTATTACATGCTACCAGATATCATAGTTAAAGTATTAGATTGACAGATCACGTGATCTCCAATGCTAAGGACGGAACGCGCATGGAGGCCAAAATAAGAGGGCAAAATGGCCAGTGTTGCCACCACTTTAAGGAGAAAAATGCTACGGCACCATCGGAAAAATACCATTTAATTATATACCAAAAAAATACTATAAAAGCATTTCAAGTCACCAAAAAGATTCCAAAATGCAGCTAGTATTTTTACGATATTTTTTGTAATTTTAGAATTTATTTTAGAATTATTCTAATATTACAAAAAAATATCGTAAAAATACTAGCTGCATTTCGGAATCTTTTCAGTGACTTGAAATGCTTTTATAGTATTTTTTTGTTAATTTTAGAATTAAATGGTATTTTTCCGATGATGACGAAGCATTTTTCTCTTTAAAGTGGTGGAAACACTGGCCACATTGCCCTCTTATTCTGGTCTCCATGCGCGTCCCGCCGTTAGCATTAGAGGTTATGTGATCTGCCAATCTAATACTTTAACTATGATATCTATGCATGCTACTAACATATTTTTCTTGTTTTCAAAAACTTTATAATTTAAAATAAAACAAGTGTCAATTACACTTTTAACAACGCACCACATTCCAAAACAATGTATTAAAAGAGCTTCGATGCCCTACGTCTAAGATAAGCAGCATAAAAATTCGAAATGTATTTGCGGAGAAGAATCCATCGGTTTGGAATACTTTCCGCCATTGTCTTTCCCCTTTGTACATTTCGGAGTAATTAACCTAAGTAAGGATGTGATAAAATGGAGGATACAAAAAAGAATCCGGGTTGTTCTGGGAAGAGAGTGCACTTCATCAAAATAAAGACAAGTATTTTTTCTGGGAATGTTGATCCATTCGCATGAATGGAGATCGCCGGTGTAAGTCAATAGTTTGTTTCATTGCTTCGCAACAAATGCAGTTTTGCTGCAGTTTTTATGAATATTTTAGCATTAAATTTTGGTAACTATAAAGTATTATTATTTACTCGACCGTGTTTTGAAAATACGAGGATTACATTTTTGTGTAATTCTTAAGATATTACCAATTCGATGTAACGCCTTCTTTCGAATTATACTTTATCTTCATCGCAATAAATCTCTTTGCAGTTTTAAAGTTAATCTCCATAGCACTTGATCAATTGATGTTTTCCAAATACCAAATTACCACAAAGATATCTTTTGCAAACATTTCTTCTACTTTACTCCTAAATTATACAATAGGCTACCTATCGATTTAATAAATATTAATAATTATGCTACCTTCAAACTCACACTTTTCAATCTTCTAATCAATATCGACGACTTAGATCTTTATTTCTCACTTTATTGAAGCTCATAATTTTTATTTTTTGTTATGCAGCTTATTGCCAAACTTTCCTGTATATTTTGTTAAGCAGTTTGTTGTTGTTTTATTATTTTTCATCCCTTTTCTGTGTTATTTGTGTGTGTCCTTTTAAATTAAATAATAATTTTTCTATTTCGCCTTTACGGGATTTTCATGTTTTCCCTTGGCGTTCGTTTGGTTAATTTGGTTTTTTTTTGTGATAAAAAAGTTAAAATTAAAGTGTTACAGAACTGAAATTACCATAAATATAGGTAACTTAAAACTCTTACAGATATGATGAAATTGCTTTTTATAAGAAAAAAATCATTTAAAAATTCCAGATTTAGTAGGAAAATTTCAAGTATGTCTATAAAAAATTTAAGACCAAAGCATAAAATTTTTGGAATATTAACCTAAGTACGGATGTGATAAAATGGAGGATACAAAAAAGAATCCGGGTTGTTCTGGGAAGAGAGTGCACTTCATCAAAATAAAGACAAGTATTTTTCTGGGAATGTTGATCCATTCGCATGAATGTAGATCGCCGGTAGTCGATAGTTTCTTTGGTCCCTTTGTGTAACATTAAGCAGGATTGCAAGCGTTTTTATAGTTTCAATAAATATTTTAGAACCATTTTTAGTCATTGTAAATTCATGAGAACATTTTAAGACTCAAGTATTAGTCGAAAATGTTCAAGAATATACTAAAAAAATGATGAGCAAATCTTAAATATATAAGGAAAAAACATTTTTGACGAAAGATGAAATTTAAAAGTAAAACTAAATATTTTAGAGAATAATCCAAAAATTAAGAGTAAATCTAAATATTTAAAAAAAAATCGTCAGATTTAAGAGTGAATCTAAGTATTTTAAAGAGAATTCAGAAGTTTAAAAGCACATGAAAAAAAAGGTAGGGATTATACGAATTTAGATTGTGTGTAAAATTCAGGAATTGTTATGGCAAGTAAGAATGTGCTGAAACGGATGATAAAAAATATTCTGTATTGTTCAGGAGAGTGTACTTCATCAATATAAAAACTTTTCTGAGAATGTTGATCCATTCCTATGATTGGCGATTACTGGTGTAAGTCAATACTTTGTTTCATTGCTTCGTAGCAAATGCTTTGTTGCATTTTCTATGAATGTTTTAGCAGTAGGGATAGGGGGGTAGGTACATATATAATTCCGGCTTATGTGCTTGATCAGAGACCCACTTATGAAGCCTTCGTCAAGTAAGACAGACACAGAAATAATTTTTTAATTTTTTACTGTCACAGAGAAAGGAAAATACACCCAGGGCGAAGGCGGGAATCGAACCCGCACCCGTTACAGCGCGCAGACTGCTAGCGTAATGGTCCAAACCACTCGGCCATCCGGTCCCGTTTTAGCAGTAAAGTTTGGTAACTGTAGAGTATTATTATTTACCTGACCGTGGATTTAAATAACTAGGACTACATTTTTGAGTTAAAAAACTGAAATAAGCATAAGTAAGGGTAACTGAATACTTTTACAGGCAGGATCAAATAAATATTTTATAAGTAAATAAATGTTTTTTTTAAAAATAGTTTTATATCAAGTAAAAGTTATTCCTAAGGCCATCTATATTGCCATTCTCTGATTACAAAAAGGTAACTTTATCGACAAAAACCTATTACCACTAACCGATTGAAAATTAATTGGAGTATTTCAAGAATGCATTGAAAAATTTAAGAATAGAGCTTAAAATTGCTTTTCTTAATTATTCGAAGAAAGTGTACTTCATCAAAACAAGTGAGGTCTCTCTTCTTGGAAATGTTGATCTATTTGCATGACTGTAGATTGGCGGTAGGGGTAGGTATATATTCCGGCTTGTGGGCTTCATCAGAGACCTTCGTCAAGTAAGACAGACACAGAAAGAATTTTTTTTACTGTCACAGAGAAAGGAATAAACACCCAGGGCGAAGGCGGGAATCCAACCAGCACCCGTTACAGCGAGCAGACTGCTAGCCTAATGGTCCAAACCACTCGGCAATCCGGGCCCAGATTGGCGGTGTAAGTCAGTACTTTGTTTGGTATTTTGATGTGCAACAATGAATAAGAAGAATTTTTAAGCTTTTACAAATATTTTATTATTATTTTACAAATGCACTTTTTCAGAAGTTGCTATAATTTTTTAGCATTAAATTGTGGTAAACATTATTTTTTTTTTACCTGACCGTGGTTTGAAATTAAGAGGATCTCATTTTTGTGTTAAAGAACTGAAATAAGAATGAATATAGATAACTTAAAACGCTTAGAAACATGATCAAATAAATTATTATAAGTAAATAAATGATTTTTTATAGTTTCATATCGAGTAAAAGTTCTACCTGAATACAAAACGTTGCTTTACCGACTAGTCAATAACAGGTGGAAAGAATCCGCAATTTTTTCATAATTCCTTTTTGTTCACAACATTTATGATAGTGCATGCGATTGAACTTTGTCGAAGGTTACACAGCTTTCTGTGGAACGTTCGTCACATATTAGGAGTTTTGTAAGCTAACTCCAAATTTGGGGCGGCAAAATAAATAATTTAAAGAATCAACAATGAGAATATTTCATTGAATAATCTAAAAGTAAAGCTTAAAATTACATTCCTGTATTGTTCGAAGAAAATGCACTTTATGAAAAAAAAGAGGTCTCTTTCTGGAAATGTTGATCCATTTGCATGACTGGAGATCGGCGGTATAAAATGGTACTTTGTTTGGTATCTTTATGTAACATTGTATAGAACAGTAAGAATTTTAAAGTTTTTATCTATATTTTATAATCATTTTCGGTCATTGTGAATAATAAGAACATAAACATTCAATTCATAAATTCAAGAGTAAATATAAATATTTCAGAGAAAATTCCAAATCTTAAGAGTAATATATTTTAGAAAATTCATCAGGTGATTCAGACTGAATACGAACGAATCGAATTTAAATTTCAGAAGTTTAAAAGCATATCCAAATATTAAAGATTAATTTTTTACTAATTTAAGAAATAGCCCTCGTGCAGCTCTACTGCGATGATAATTCAAACTAAACCTAAACCTAAACTAATTTAAGATTGTGTGTAAACGTTATTATAGCAAAACTAAGGATGTACTGAAATGGAGAATGAAAAATAATCTGGATTTTTCAGGTGATAGTGAATTTTATTAAAATGAGAGTGGTATTTTGCGAAGGTTGATGTTTTGAATAACTTGAAAGAAGAGGTGTTAGTCAATACTTCGATATTCCGCAGTTCCTAAGAATGTTTGGCATAAAGCGTTTGTCACTGTAAATGGAATTTTATAAGAAAATAAAATATTTCAACCATCAAGAATAATTACAAAAACAACACCAATAATGTATTTATAATTTATACGAGTAAATAAAAAAAACCCAGCAAGGTTCAATATTAAAAACCGTAACAGTAAATTAAGAGTAAAAAACCATCAAGGTTCAATATCAAAAACTGTAACAGTAAATTAAGAGTAAAAAACCCCTCAAGGTTCAATATCAAAAACTGTAACAGTAAATTAAGAGTAAAAAACCCCTCAAGGTTTAATATCAAAAACTGTAACAATAAATTAAGAGTAAAAAACCCTCAAGGTTCTATATCCAAAACTGTAACAGTAAATTAAGAGTAAAAAACCCCTCAAGGTTCAATATCAGAAACAGTAAATTAAGGGTAAAATACCCGCAAGGTTCAATATCAAAAACAGTAACTGTAAATTAAGAGTAAAAAACTCGCAAGGTTATGTATGCTAAAATGAAATAATTAACCTTTGTGTGGATGGTATAAAAAGAAGTTTAGACTATTAAAGGATTTTAATAGTTAGTCTACTGATCTTGTTTTATGAATAATTATTTTATTTCTACCTTTTTTGTTCTGTTTTAAGTTAATAAAACTTTAGTCTCAAAACCTTAAGGGTGACGTTGCCGTTTCGATGAGTTGTCCTTCCTCAAACTTATTAACAACGTTGAAAAAAATTTCAGAAACCCTTTTTGAAATCTTAATTGAAATGTTTCTGAAAGTATCAGGTATCTCCTAGTAATGAAATGTTTCCGATCATTTGGGAAACGTTTCTTAGATTTTCAAATTTTAAAAGCGGAATGGCTGTGACGCATGAGCAAATGATTTCATTTCATCTCCGTTTAACACGCCACTATGGACATGGAAAGAAGGGAAGGAATTGTAAAGAAGGCGCCACTATACACATTTCGTGGACTAATCATTGAGCTAGAAGGACAACTGGCCTGAAGTGTCAGCTAGCTGAAACCAATGAGTGACCCACTCACACGCATTTGAACCAACCGGACAGAACAGGGCTATTTTCCCTACACCTGCATGCAATGCTTCTATGAGACCCCACTATCACATTGACTTGGGCTCCTAAATGTATTCTAATATTTTCAGTTCGTAAGAATGAACTCGCTTTAACTTTAAATTCCAATATTTTTAGGACATAACCATGTGGATCACTAACCAAGAACCCAATAGCGAAATGGGCAAGTTTCTTGGTTTTCTGCAGTTCTGTGTATTCCTCCGCGTTTCGTTATTGTACCTGCTCGTTTGCCGCCCTGTTCAGTGAATCCCACACCTCACTCCACTTTCCTTATAGCTCAATAGGCCTTGTAGGAGGTAAGGCATCTGCCACAGGATTGAACCTTCTCAAGGAGTGTGGAATTCTTAACCCCACCTACTTCCAGTCATCCTATAAATCGGATATGTACTAGAAAACAGAAGATAAATGTGTGAAAAGAGTTTCTGAAGTGCTCAAAAATCTTTCTGAATGTTACAGAAAGAGGTTTCCGAAATATTCGGAAACTTTTTGAAATTGAGTCATTTAAGAGAACTTTTTTTTAATTAAGGAAGACAAATATGGCATGGTAAAATTTATTATGAACTAGTTTTCGATAAAAAAAGTATTTTGAATCTTAAATATTATAAAAATAAAACGCAAGAAACAAATTTTAGATTTTTTAGGCGAAATACATTTTTGTGGAAAATATTTTAGTTAAACTTAATAATAATAATTACATATAAGTAATAATAATTAAATATAATAATGCTATATAAGTAAATTGTGGTAATACTAATATCTAATCTCAAAACATAATAAAAACCTCAAAACATCAATGTTACTTTTAAAAAAAGTTCCATTATAAAAAGTTTGTTACTCTGACTGTTGTTAGCTAGTGTCATCTTTCATAAGCATTCTGTATGAAATAGTTTTCAAGAATTAAAATATTTTAAGAAGTAATAATAAGTCTCAAAACTCGTATCATAATTTTTTTTTATCTTTGAATGCATTAAAGAAAATGACTAGTTAAGAGGTTTGAACTTTTATTTTCAGAATTCTTTTAAGATTATTATAAACTATTCCTAAATTGATGGGTTACACCACTTTCTAAATACGCATTCATTTTTAAATTATGGGATAGCATAATGATTTCAAATTCAAAAGAAGAAAAAAGATTTACGTTGTCATTTAGACAAAGTTTTCGTGGGTAATCAACATAATCACATGGCAAGGGCGGATCCTGACTTCGTTGTCAGGGTGGCGGTAATTTTGGTGATTGTTTATCGACTGTCGTTTCTCAAAGAATAAGAATGCACCGTAATCATTCGGAAAATGTAGAAAAGAATTGTTATAAATTAATAAATTTTAGTAAAGTATGCTGTATGTGTAAATAAATTTAATTTTTTAATTATGTTATTTTCTCTCTTAAGTGCGCTAAAAATAATGTTTCAATTTACAACAGGTCACATAACAACTAGTTTTATAAAAGTAAAAATGTTTTATGAAAAATATAGAAATGCCACATAAATTCGCTTCCAATCAACTTAGCAAATATTTGAAGAGAAATATTTATGTAATTAAACAAACATAAATAAACAACTTTATTCAAATAATTTTTGAAAAGGAGGTTTAGAAAAGCATTCTTACAAGCTAAAATCCTCGAAAAATTTAGTTCCTTAAGCATTTCTCATTTTATTTAGTTTAAAAAAAATCAGTAGACTTAAGTCACTTTTACCATCCAAAGTACTTTGCAAGTGTTCCCATTTAATTAAAGAAAGTGTCCTTTCTCTGCTCATTTTTAAGCTATCACAATGGTGATAAAAAAAACACGCTTTGGTTATTTGCATTTGAGGGTAATTAATTATCTTAGCGGTTGATAAAAGTAGCGTATTTATTGTTCTTTTTTTGTGATAAGAAGTGTTTTAATTCTTCTATTAAAGAAAGTAGTATGCAGATTTGGTTTTGACTATTGACATTATTTATTTGCTTTTCATTATGGTTCGGTAATAATGAGTTTTTAACTTATAAAAATGTTTATAATTTTGTAAAAAAATAGCATGGGATGCATTGTGTAATTGGAGGATGTAATCGCTAAACTCACATTTTCCAAGGTATGGCTAAGCTATAGGGTCCGGATAGTTCATTGGCGACTTTGGATAATAGTAAATTCAATTGGACAAAACCGCCAAGGTAGAGGTCGGACCCTATATCTTAGTTATACTTTGTAGAGAATGTGGGTTTTGTAACTACACCTTTCAGAGTTATTGTGTGTTCTGAAAGACTTGTCATGAGGAGGAATAAGCAAATTTTAGCCGTTAAATTTAAGGACAATAATTATAAAACGGAGAAATGTAGAAAAAAAAAGAGTTAAGTTGGTAACGTTAGTTTAAGTTAAGGACCTGTTTTTGTTGTTTCACCCCCCCCCCATGACCAGCAGTCAGGTCTATGAAGTTGTTCACTCTGATGAATTCCAGTACTAAAAAAGGTTCTTTAATCAGGTCTTGCCTGGTGGGGGAGTTCCAGACAAGATAGAATGTGGTCAGCTAATACGTAGTTGTAATGTAAACTAGTATTTACGCCTTACCTTGGCTACAAAATCAAGACAAGTTATATTAAAAGAGCAAACAATCCCCCAACAAAATCATCAGACATCAACTTTAACGAAAACCGACTTTTAAAGGGCCGGGATAGCCTGGTCGGTAAGGTCTTGGACTGGCATCCCTAAGGTTGCGAGTTCAGGTCCCGCTGCCTTCCGAAGACCCCCAAGTACGCTAATGGTGACTGGTGCACGTTAAATCCGTCGTGGTCACAAAGTCCTCCAAGTTCCCATACCAAATCAATACCTCTGGGGGTGACAAGCCAATTCTGGGGATCCTCTAGTTGGCCTCTGTCTCTAAAAATTAGATGAATCCACTTGTGTGTGTGTTGTGTCTGTCTTACTTGACGAAGGTTTATAAGCGGGTCTCTGACCAAGCACACAGACCTGAATATATATGTCTACCAAACAACCTTCATTACGCCCTGTTCTCCGGGTTCTCCTACGTATCTTTCAGGTGTCTAGAGTACAAACTTTTTTCAACTGACTCCTATAACTACTTTTTTGTAGTTACAATTCCTTTGTTATATCTTACCAACTCTTAAGTTCGAAACAGCATAGTTTATTGTGAGGAACTAATAAACTAAAGTTTATTTGTTATTTTAGGATCGATGTTCTTTAAATATTGAATTTTCTTCCATTTTTTAATAATAACATGCATAATGTTAATTTAGGAAAGAGTTTAGAAAACTTAGTTACTGAATCCATTAAGATATTAAAGGTGCTTTCCACAGGGAATTTTGAAAGTTAACCCTCATTTTAAGAGAAATTACACATAAACTTAAATGTAATAAAGTAACGCGCTTTTAGAAAAGGACGTGCATGCATTAATTTAAAGAGTACTTTAACTAAAAGCTAAAGAATTCATGTATATAGCCATTAAATAAAGAAAAAAAGGGAGAACAGAAAATTTTCTATCAACAGTTTAGTAAGGCCTTAAAATCTTCGAAAAGTTAATCGTTTCATTTAATAAATTTTTCATTCAACAGAAGTATGGTTAAACTTTGCATCGAAAATTCTAATGAATATTTAAAAATTAATCAAATGCTTTACGCATGAGTGGAGGAGAATTGTTCATTTTAATGCATATTTAATATGGTATTAATTTTTAAATAATGTTTAAGCACTTTATATTTATTTGGAGTGATTGAGTCGAAATTAAATCGCAATTTTAATTCTTTATGTTTCATATGCATTAAATTCATCGTTATCCTAAGGAAAATATTTAGAAATAGGGTGTAATTTGAATCATATTAATTTTTTTTGAAAATATATTTTAAATTAAAAACATCTATAGTTTCGTAACTCTGTTATTAACTTACCAATACTTTAAATAAGACAAAATTTTTTTAATGTAAATTGTCTTTAAAATGATTTATTAAATTTAAAGTATAAATATTTAGTTAAAAAGTATTTAGAAATATTTCATTGCAATTGGTTAAAAGGAAATATGAAAAGCTGTTAAAATTTACGAATTTTAGTGAAATTGTTCAGTATTCACAGAATATGGGATGCGTTAAAACATTAAGTGAAAAATAACTGAACTAAATTATCACTATACAATCTTAAACAAGCGATTGTGTTATCTAAACGTCATATTGTCTGGAAAACCACTCTTCTTTTTTATTAGGTTATGTTTTTTTGTGGTTCGGGTCTATATAACGTCCCACTTGAGCTACACGGTACTTCGTTAAGTGACAAACCTAGTTGTGCTGGCACCTAACACAACTTTAAAGCGACAGATTTAACGTCCACAAAAATAACAACATCATTTGTTTTAATAATGCGCTACAATTTAATTTTTTTTAAGTGGGAAGTTTTTTTTTGTAATTTATCATTAGTGATTTTATAAAATGTCTACTAATTTAGACACATGTGACATTTTGTGTGTTGCTGCTTATATTCAACTCTTAACCATTATTTTTGTCGCTTCCTCTTTTTTATAGTTGTAGATAACAGCAAATTAAAGTAAATAACGTATATATAGTTAAAAATTATATTAGTAATGTACTTAAATGTATCGATAAAGCTATAGATGCTGAGGTGTTAACCTTATACATTCATTGCATTCTAAAGTTGCTAAGACTGTCATCAAACGCTGGCTTTATCAATTCAACAAAAACCAACTTGCGTAATGGAGATTATCTCATTATGTTTAATTGTTAATCAAATTAATCTATCCTCACACTCCACGGTAGCCTCCTAACTCCAGTACACGTAGCCCTAACACAGGACTATTCGGTGAAGGTACCAAGGGCGTAATTTAATGCATGTTGCTATAGAAACTGTTGGGGATAGGACAAATTAGGCAACAATATGTGAGGTCATTTAGCCGGAGGGTGACTTATGATGTCCGATGACCATTGATGCCACAGGAGAATGATCACTAATGATATTTCCCATCAATCATCGAAGAAGACTCAGTATTGCTGTATGAAAAGCCATCTGGTAAATACACTGCTCTGGGCATGTCAACCATACTACTTACAGAATTGAAATGGACTCTTTTTGTTCCTAAGATACTAAAATTTTAATATACTATCTTTCAAATTGTAATTATTGAGTAATTCGACAAAAAGTTGTGAAAGAACTGCAATAGCTTAGTCTCCTATTACTTTAATACGCATGGTAGTTCTTAGGGGTGATTTATGATGTCCAATGACCATTGATGCCACAAGAGAATGATTACTAATGATATTTCCCATAAAACATAGTAGAAGACTCAGTTGCTGGTACGAAAAGCCATCTGGTAAATATACTGCTCTGGATATGTAGGCCATTGTATCTACAAAGTTTAAAAGGACCCTTTTTCTTCCTAAATTACTCAAATTTTTATATACTCCCCTTGAAATGTAATTACTGAGTAATTAACTAAGAAGTTTTGAAAGAACTAGAATATAGCCTACTTACAAATCGTGTTACTTTGATGCGCATTGAAATTCTTGTAGTACGGATAGACAGACGGATGAAAAAATGCATAAAATATAGAATGTCTTATTTTTTAAAAAAAAAAAAAATCTAAATATCGGATTGTTGGAGTCGAGATTGTTACATCGTTACTCGAGAGGTGGTCTTAAACTTGTGTCACAAGGGTTAGATAATGATTAAAAATATGCGCTGTATAAATCTATTGTCTAATCTATAGTTTGAAATATAGTTGTTGTTTCATTAAAGGAAACAAACAAGCTAAACCTGAGATTGTTCCGCGGATATTTACTCCTAATTGTTTGTGATATAAAGGTACCACTTGCATCTATAGTTTTTCAAAATATCATCGGAGAAAATTTTATTTAAAATAATTACATGGTGGACCTTGGTATATCCAAAGAATCTCAAAAATAGAGAAACTATTAAAATAGATTATCTAATACTATAATAATTAAAATGAAAAGTAAAAATAATCACGAAAATTGAAAAAACCTCACTGTCTTGAAGGACATATGTGAATAAAAGAAGTAGAATTCAATGAGTGTTTTTAGAAAAACACATAAAAATCGTTTTCTTCGAAAAACTTTTTTATATTTTGCTAATAATAAAAGATAGAAGCAATACTTTTCCTCTGACTTTATTTAATTCAAAAGTATTCTTTTGATGTATATTTCTCATAATCAAGTTACTGCTTCGAATATCCAGACAGTATTGATCATAAAAATACTCAAATGTAAAGTTTTCTGAATCACGCTTCCAGACATTTGTTTGCCAAGGAAAGTTCAATGAAAAAGTTTTCAGTATTTTCAAATTTGATTTCGATATAAAAATGTCCGCATGCTGAAATATTCATGATGTGCTTATGCATTCTTGATCTTCTACAATAATGCATAAGCAATTTGAAAGAATATATACTTCGGTGTTAAGATTAAACAAACTATATGTTAAGAGAATCAGGTTTTTGTATGCATCACACTATACGCTGCTAAGTGAAGGGTTGATAAATATCATTCCAATATGTTTCCAATAGAATCATAATATGTTTCCAATAGAATCATAAAGAGATTCTAATGAATTTTTACTGTACAAATTATGGACATTAAGTACATTTGTTATGAACGCAGGCGTATATACGTAATTTGAAAGAACGCATTTACTAAGGTGTTAGGATTAAATAAACTATATTTGGTGATCGCTCTTAAAAGAATCAGGTTTTTTTTGTATGCATCGCACTATACGCTGCTAAGGTAAGAAGTATGGTGTTTCTATTGAACTTATTTGTATTCAGTTTTTGGCCATTAATTACATTTGTTATGACTACAAGCTTATAAAATGTATAAAAAAATTAGAAAAATATATGATGTTGCCAAAGTTAATAGAATTGATATTGCTATATTTACCCATTTTCGGCATTTTGGGGGAATGTGTCTATCATTTTGAGTAGGGGGAACTAGGGACATTTGACCCATAAGGATACTTGACCCAATGCCTTTTTCTCAGCAATGGAAAAGTTTTGTGAGTTGAAAGTGGCATCACTTTTTCCTTTCAGCCAGCTGATCACATGGTGAAAAAACGAGCTGAATCATTGAGTATGTGTTTAGTTATGCGAAGAAATACGTTTTCATGCACTGAAAGTAAATTTTTGAGGCCGTAAGGTTTTTTGGTTCACATTTTTTGGTTTAAAGGAAAGATTTTTTCAATTAGTTACTTGTTTAGTTCATGCAATTAGCTACAGTTACGTGCATAATAGTGCTAATGTAATTATTCGCAAATGACTTTGTTTTGGGGTTAAACAAAAAAAGTGCAACTAGGGATAATTGACCTAAAGCAATTGGGGGTATGTGACCCAAGTAAACAACACAAAAGTAGACAGAAGTAGACCAAGTAAATTTTTTAAAAAGTCACGGAAGTCCCAAAATTAAATGACTGGGTTCTTAAGGGAGTATAAGGTTTTGTTGGGAAGGTACAAAATAATTTTTTTTAACGAGCTTACAATTCAATATGCATAAAGAGTCGATGGAAAATGTTTTAAATGGCCTGAAATGGATAATACACCTCAAGTTGATATTGATTAAATAGTAGCGATTCTTCAACCACCTGTGTTTTCTCTGCAAAAAAGAAGCCCCAGTTTTGTATTTCGACCAGAATTTACTTAATTTAATTATTTCGTTAGTATAAGCAGAATTAATGTGATAAAAAAGTAATAATTTTGTCTGAAAATACTATAAAATCTATATAAACTTTATAATATGATATTAGTTTTGTTATTAGGCAAAATTTGTTTGATAATTTTAAGTCTTACTATCAAATTTTTCGGTTGGGTCACGTATCCCTAATGGGTGGATCATCTATCCCTATTGGGATACATGACCCAAAACTAAAGTTTTATATAATTTATATTTTACTACTATTGCAGTTAATACTACATAAAAATACTAATATACATTGTGTACTACTTTATAAAGTATAAATTATCTGCATTTACACATTCATGAACAGTGTTTTTTAAAAATTACAAGCAAAAAACTTCGAGTTGGGAAATATGTCCCTGGTTCCCCCTATGTATATGTCGAAAGGCCACACAAATAAATTCACATAAATGTGTTGGACTGTTGTTTTAAAGAAAACATATGTTTTTGAAACAAAGGAAAGTTGATTAAAAATTTGAGGAAAAGTTTTATAAGTCATGGCTTGCTCAATTTTCCCATCCTTCTCCCTTTAACTTTCTTTCAAGCGTTCAATTATTTAAGCTTCGCCAAGCGTTACATTTTATAATTATAGAAATTAATTATTTTTTACACACCTTTGGTTTTCTCACTACGTTTGTAATGTAATATCAAACGAACAAGTAAGATTTCAAACAGAAACTGGCAGGAAGAACTGTTTTCACACAAAATTCATATTAAAAAAGCCCCAAACAAAGCATTTAGTTAACATTATATTTATTGGAAAATTCAATAATTATTCCTTATTGTTTGCTAAATTTATTTGTATTTTGAAGAAAAAATGCAATCTTACTCACACTTAAAATAAGTATATCATTTAATATCAACATACATAATCGGAACTATTTATCACCATTAAAACATTACTAAACGGAAGGATTTTTAAATACGTTTTGAAAAGCAAACGACAATAAAAATCTTCGCCAAAGGGAATAATTAGTATTCATTAATAAAGGGTTAAATGAAAATTAAAAGTTAGGCCTGCTTTTTTAAAATCATAAAATATAACGCCTATACTACTTTCCAAACAAATAATGGACAATCAAGGAATCTCTTTGACATATTATAACGTCATTCGAACTGATTTATAACACAATAATAATTCTGTTACATTTTATCTATTCATAAAAGCACTTCGTTTGCTTGCTTGTTGTTTGTTGTATAAGACAGAGTCTAAAGAACCACGTAACAGATCATTACGAAAATTTGGCACAAAATTCTTCTTATCTCCGATACTATTTTATAATAATTATCTATTTATTTGAACGTTTTTTAAAAATTACAACAAAAAACTTCGAGTTGGTCAAATGTCCTGGTTTCCCTATGTATATTCGGAAACAAAAATAAATCACAAAATGTTTGAACTGTTTGTTTTTAAAGAAAAATATTTTTGAAAAAAAAAGTTGTAAATTTGAGTGCAAAGTTTTATAAGTCATGGTTGTAATTTTTCATCACTTCTCCTTTAACTTTCTTTCAAGCGTTAATTATTTAACTTGCAAGCGTTAATTAGTATAATTGAAATAATTATTTTTAACCTTTGGTTTTCCACTACGTTTCGAATGTAATATCAAACGAACAAGTAATTTCAAACAGACTGGCGGAGAACGTTTTAACAAATTCATATTAAAAGCCCAAAAAACTTTTTATTAAATTATATTTTCGGAAAATTCAATAATTAGTCCTTATGTTTGCTAAATTTTTTGTATTTTGAAGAAAAAAGCAATTTATCACACTTAAATGTATATCATTTTTCAACATACATAATGAATATTTTTTAAAACTTACAAGGAAGATTTTTAAATAGTTTTGAACAAACGATCAATAAAATTTGCAAAGGATAATTAGTATCATTAATTAAAGGTTAAATGAAATGAAAATTAGGCCTGCTTTTTAATCATTTACCTTGATCACTTTCCAAACAAATAAAAAATAGGAACTTTGACATTATTAAACGTATTAATTTTATAACACTAATAAACTGTTAATTTATTTAATATAAATAAAGTTTTTCATGCAAATGTTAAGTGACAACGATGATTTAATTCCATTTAAAATGGTTTGTTTAGGATTTTTAAATGGGCATTAATTTTGAAGTACATTTATATCAAAAATTATTTTTACATAACTTTTTTCATTTTTTTCGACAATGTAAAGTACACAGTGGGCTTGTTTCAAAACTTTCTCAAAGAAAACGAAACAACCAATGAACTCGCATTATGGAGATCGTGACATTATATGAAATATTCCCATTGTCAAACGAAAAATTTGGTGACATCTTCAACATGCCAATATCTACCTTTCCAAATGTTTTATTTTTCGAATTAAAAAAAAAAGAAAAGTAGGCTAAAAAGCAGAATTTTTTTATTTAAAAATTATCTTGGAAGTGAGTGTACTTCGATTTCGAATTTTTTAAAATGAGGTTTTCAATGATTTGTAGTTTTAATGCACAAAATTTTTCAGAGGTACCGCACTTTTCTGTAGCATTTGTAGTTTGGTTTGTGAAAGTGGGTGACAGAGAGAGGGACGGACATAGCCTTTCTAAGACACATTTTCTTGTAAAAGCTAAATATTGAAGTTTTTATAAATGTTGTTGATTCTTGCTGGGTTTCCTGAAGTGCAAACGGCAATTAAGATTTTAATTACAGATGTAGATTGCTACTCCGGAATTTGGCAACTGTAAGATTATTCGAATTCTTGGTGTTCAAGAAAAGTAATGTTTCGTTCTAAGAAAATTAATTTCTTTAAGATACGTATAATATACTTAAGGCTGTAGATTTTCTTTGAAATGTGTGAAGATAGATGTCTGTAAGAATACATACGGAATAACGAGTTACATAATTCGACTTTGTTACGTTATAACTTTATTTGTGAGAATAAAATTATCTTGGACGTGAGTGTACTTCGATTTCGAATTTTTTTTAAAGGAGGTTTTCAATGATTTGTAGTCTTAATGCATTTGTAGTTTTTTAAAATTATGCTTAGCTTCTGAGGGTAATAAAAAGGTAGAAGATTTATATGCATTACGATAGCAATTCAAAGGTAAAAACGATCGCCTGGAAGAAATACAGAACGTTTTTTTATCAAAGTTCTTTGGAAACACTTAGCGAATTGAAGATGATACTAAAGTTAAATGTTTCAAGAAAAGATGGAACATCTAAGATATAATGGCCGAATACGAATTGAAGCTGATACTAAAGTTAAATGTTTCAAGAAAATAGATGGAACATCTAAGATATAATGGCCGATATCGATTTGGCTGCTTGCGTTATGTTGCCAAGCAACGAAAATGTCCAAACGTGGTAACCGTTTCACTTTATATTTAATTACAACTTGATAGGTAGAGCAACCTTGGTAAAAATTTTCAAACTCGCCAGACCAGCCATCATATCATAGCTGTACCTAAACGATTCTAAAATGTCCACTAGGGCTTCTTGCGATAGAAATTTATCATATTTATAATTGCTTAAAGTCAAGTTGAAAACACTTTCAGGAGATCCGAAATATTTCCTAACATTTTGGAACTTTTTTTTTTAAACTCGCGAAACCGAAGAATTATCTGTTATTGATAAGTTCCAATATTTATACCAAAAGTTGGTTCCAGGTCGAAGGCTGCAGGATTAGTTTTTTAGTTTCCCAATAACAGCAAGAACTATCTAAAAGCTATTAAGTAGTTATTTACAATTACGATTTATAGTCGGAGTGATTTCCTAGTTCAAATATACGTCAGAGATCTTCTCGCACTTGTCGTGAAAAATGCTACACCTGGGAAAAATTCAACTGATTTAGAAACACTCTACGATACACTAGAGACTAAATTAAGAGTGCTGGAAAGCTTGGGTCGTACAAAGGAAAAGTTTACTAACCTTTTTCCACCCCTTGTACACTTGTAGAATCGTGCTTACCTGAAAATGTTTTACGGGCATGGGAACGCAGTAGAATAGGGTTATTTCAGATGAGGTGCTCTTGTTTTCATTTTTCTCCGTACGGCGATTTCATTGGTTGCTGTGGTTTCACGTACTGCGAGTTCATTGGTTGCTTCGGTTTCCTGCCCAAAATCATCGATAAAGATGAAAAGAAAGTTTTCTTTCTATGCATGCTTTCTTTAACAAATATTTCGTAAAACCAACAGCAGAGCAAGAAGTTGGCATTTAAAAAATTTAATAAGTAAAATATTCTTAGAAACCTCATTTTCGAATTACAAAACAAAAGTAATTCCAGGCAGCAAATGAAAACAAACTATTGGAGCTGTTGCCATTCTTGACGTGAAACAACTCCCCATTACTGAAAACTCTAATAATTAAACCACGGCCACAAGCCCGAAGATTCAAGAAAAAACAAGTTTACTCTACGAGTTGGAGATTCCTTGAGAAGTTCATGCCTTTTTGTCGCCATGAAGTTGAAGCAGAAGAGATGATTAGTTTGGCTTGTGAAGAAGGAAAGGCAAGGGAAAACGATAGCGTTAGAAATCAATTATGATAGAAGAACCTACTGCTGCTTCCTTCATCATCAACACTTCTGAATGTATGAATAATTACCTAATCTGCCATTCTATTCCATTTAAATGTGTTAAATATTACAGTTTTCGTCTTCGAATTACAAATAAATTTAATAAACGATAAGGAATAATTATTGAATTTTCAAAGATTTTTTTTTAGTTTTGACGTTTAAAAGTGTAATATATTAACTATAAACACTAGACGCTTCTTTAGACGTATGGAATTTATGTGGATGCAGATCGAAATGACAGTTTAAGTTACGAACTCATTTGTTTTTGTTTTTTAAACATTTCTTTTAATTATTTTTCACAAATCAAATATAAAGTATTTTTTTCTACCAATTGAATATCTTGTTTCTAAAGATTTGGAAATTAAAAGAGTTTCTATTTTTGTCACAAAATAGTCTTTAACTATGCAATTATTTAAACTTCAAAATTTGAAATCGTACGTGTCGCATTTTTTTTGTATTTTTTTTTAAATATTACACTTAACAACTTATGATAATATTTGTTTACAAATTATGGTATCACTTGTTTTTCTTGCATTAAATTCCCAATAACAAAACTAAAATCGACACCATTTTAATTAAATTTTTCCATTCCACATCATTTTAGCCAATCATCCAAATAAAAGTTTTCTTTTTTCACCACTGGCTTCATTCCAAATGCGGTTAGGACTTTCCAGGCTGTCATTGCCGATCGCTGCTGGTGCCGCCTCTAGTGGAAAACACAAACGAATTACCATATCCATAATTATATGCACCAGCTGATTAGGTTTTGTGCTAGGTGGTTAACATTCATAATTAAATTTTAGTTGTCTCCAAGTACACGCTCCCGTGAGTTTCGGCAGAATTAGCATATTATTCTTCAACGAAAAAGAAAAGTGGGAATCCTTATCCTCGTGTTTTTCTGCGCCAAGGTTCCGATTCGTCGCCAAAAGTATTTTAGGTCATGTAATGGGGGCCTTTTAATTACACTTTAAAGTGTAATAAAATACTTATATTGTATATGAAAAGAAGATAATTTATACTTGAGTAGTGGAGCACAAATAAAAAATTTAATTGTCTGCAATTTTAGAGTCAAACATTTATTTATTCTAAACTCTAAACCTTATTTAGGTTCCGCCAGAAAGCGTGAATTTTAAGGATAGGTCTTATCACTAGTTTTTAAAAGAGGAAACATACAGCTTTCAAAGTCGCGTCACATCTTTTTTGCTGAGTTTTAATATTTATTATTTCTGTGTTATAAAGGTAAACCTCATGTATACGAAGGTTTATAAGCGGATCTCTGATCAAGCACACAAAATACATGTACCAACTTACCTACCTAACTATACCTTATATTTTTCTCTTCTGGGTAGTTCTCAATGACATTAATTGACATTTATGGAATAAAACTACAGAATTTTTTTTTCTTTAATTATATATATATATTTTTTAATTTCTTAGAATGAATATAATTGCATCACTAACCTATCCTGCAAATTTAAATATCTGTGTCCCTTCAGATTATTTTTTTGTATCTTTAGTACTACAGGTTTGCAATTTGGGCGAGTACATCATCTAATTAATGCGAACGTGGTTATTTGGCGATAAAACCCCCACTCACTAGAAATCATGCTACAAAAAATGTAATATACTATATTTTCACTCCAGATGTCATGTTAAAAAATGACGGCTAAGTTTTTTGTTTTTTCTGTTAAGGAACTTTCATATTACCGTCCAATTAAGTGCTTGGTAAGTGGTTAATGACACCAGGTTTCTGAAAGCATTATGAGGACATAATGAACAAAATAATTAACACATTGGGCTTCGTAAAAAGCGGGAGTGATGGAAAGTTAATTAATAAAATCTCAATTCAAATGTCATTGTAAACATAGAGATGTCTTGTTTTTTTGTATTTAACACGAAATAATTTATTGGTAAATAAGATTATATTAGTAGCTTTATGTACCCGGAGTTGCATGGGTGTACCTTTAATAACGGTGTTTTGTATTTTATGTAAACTATTATTTTAAGCCAATCAATACCTCTCTCCACTAAGCAACCTTCTAGATGTTATATCCATGCAGCTGATATCAGTATTAATTCAACCCTTCGAGCGGCACACCCGGCTTTTTTCGTATTTTGTGCATCAGTGTTTCTTACAATAAACTTGAATTTCAAAGTTTTAAAGTAATAAAATTTTATTTATAATCATTTTTTTTTCATTTGGGAGTTATTTTAAGATCACCTCTTCAAAAATAAATCTAATTATGATTTTTTGAAAATATTTTATTTAAAATAAGTTTAATTTAAAATTTGTGCACGAAAAACAACTATTAATTTTTGCCTATTTTCCGGCCGTTCGGAAGGTTAAAAAATGAATATCTTCGGTAATCTCCATTTTCTTACCAAATATGTCGGTAGGTTCCCCAAACTTGCCAAATAAGCAAAACTGTTTACTGATATTAGCAAAGATTATTGTTTCTTAAACGTGTTCATTGCTATACTAGGTTCTCCATTAATTTAATATTAACTAAGAAAGGGAATTTAATTTGGAATATTTGGTTCATGTTAATGAAAGATTACA
The DNA here is from genome assembly GCA_019343175.1 of Oedothorax gibbosus. Taxonomy (NCBI): domain Eukaryota; kingdom Metazoa; phylum Arthropoda; class Arachnida; order Araneae; family Linyphiidae; genus Oedothorax; species Oedothorax gibbosus. The sequence continues at coordinate 39,192 of JAFNEN010000337.1, read as the reverse complement.
ATTATGGTTCCAATAGGTTTTATAAGGGATTTACGATGATAGTTTAAAATTTTAAGTCAGTTTTAAGACGTGAACGATAACTAAGGCGTTGTACTATAATAAAATTATTAATGGCATGTATATTACCCAATTTCAGACTAAATAATGGTATGTATACTGCTTTAATGAAGCTTAATTCTATTTTTTTTTAAGTCTACGCAAAGAACTGCTATTAATTTTCTAGTGTCTAACAAAGTAGTATAGCCAGTGTAGAATATTTAATTTATCATAATTTAAGTGGAAAATATAGTAAGTAGTTTAGTGTTAAAGTTTACATTACCTTGAGTACTATTTCGGTAGAATCGTCCACCATTTTAAGGGCCAGTTAAATTTAGTAACTATAAAAAAATATGATATCGTTTCATCTAAATATTTAATTAAAAATAATATCTTAACTAAATAAGATTTTATTTTATGATTTTTAAATAAAATTATGTATGAATAATTATTGTAACTTGAAATGCAATGAGTCGTATGTCTTTCTGTCGATTTTAAGTCTGTGTTTACTTTTCTAATTCCTATTAATGTTTTTCATCATGTATCAAACACATTTTTTATTCGACTTAAAACGAGTTTTAAAGATAACCTTGACCAGTCTCTATTTTATGAAATTAAACACTTATCTTGATTGTCAATTTTTTTTAGGTCGCGATATTATTACCACATAAATACTTAAATACTCAATTTTTAAAATAGGAATATGATTTCCCTCTTCAAGCTTATGCATATGCTTGTGGATACTTGTGTTAAGAGTTCGTTATGTGTTTACTTGCTCTAACATCTTGTAAAGTATGTAAAAAGTGTATATTCTTCATTGTTAATTAAATGATAACGGTTAGGCTATGTCCTGACTACGCCACAAAGGCAACAAATGCCACAAAGGCAACAAAACTTGGCGACTTGGCAGAGTCAACCACCATGCTATTGAATTGCTTGGCGCGCTTGGCAGTCGCCAAATTTTGTTGCGTTTGTTGCCTTTGTGGCGTTTGATGTCGTAGTGAGGACATAGCCTTAGGGAGCTAACCTTTGGAGCTTAAGGGTTCGGGTTCGAATCCCGGTAAGGGCATGGGTGTTTGCGTCCGTCAATAAATGTTGTTATTTGTCTATGTGTTTGTGACGTCTCTTTCGTTGTGTGTCTCGTGTGCCTGTGTCATTTCTGGGGTTGAGTACAATAGACTTGAGGTCGCAGTGCTTGGCGAACTTGCCCCCACCAAGAAAGTCATAATTAAATAAGAGAAGTATCACTTTTCCAAATTCAGAGCGTGTGTTATGGGAGATAATTTTTTAAAAAAATTATTATTTAAGGGCGTAGTTGCAAAATCATCATCCCCCAAAGTATAACTGGTCAGCTCCGTTCATTGTCGACTTGGTCCAATTAAATAAACAATTGTGAATAGTCACCAATCAACGAGCCGTATCCTACAACTTAGTTAAACTTTGGAGAGGTTTATGCGCTAAGTGAGTTTTGAAATTACTCCCTTTAATTTTATACAACATCCATAGATAATAGAAATTCTTAAAAAAAAACTCTGTAATAAAATAGAAAAAAAACAGTTTTGCTGTTACAAGCACTGGATATTGGTAACAGCTGCTTCGGAACAAGGTAAAAGCAGAAAAGTGTTTTAAAATTATCAAAATCAATATTGTATCGAAAGAACAACCCCGAACTTAACAATATGAACGGGATCTTGAATTTTAAATTTTTGCGATGCCTCATATTGACCTGCTATTAATCCGAGAATAAAATAAAACCGATGCGTAAAACTTTTTATATAAAAAAAGATAATATCAAGTTCTTGAACATTTTGTTATGGAAGAAATGCACTGCTCAAAACAATTAGGGGAGCGCATGGTTTAAACCCTTTTATCATTAATGATTCCATTTGGAATCATTAGCGTGCGTTTTTTTGTTCACTAAGTTAAGCTCGCACTTATTTATCGTTAGATAGATGAATCATGTATTTTGAAGAATTAAATAATGTTTGTTTTAATTAGTTGAAAATATGAAAAACGGTAAAATAAAATTCACTCTGAAACAATTTTATGAAATAAATTGACCCTAAATCCTTCACGCTTGTATTCTTAGATGTTTAAAAACTGATTTTACCTTTTTTTACAAATAAAATTTTGAAAAAAATTATTGTTATAATTTTTTCAAAAGTTATGATTCCATTCCCCCCCCCCCTTTAATTGTAGTTAAAAAAATAAGATTTTTTTCTCTGTCTTTTACCATTTCATTCTGGATGCATAATGAATCTATTTCATAAATTTTAGATTTGTAGAATAAAAAATAAAAAAATGGAATCGAAAGGGTTAACAAAAGTACTCTAAGTGCTCCCCTAACTGTTTTGAGCAGTGTAGTTACTTTGAGCCGTTAGATGAACACGTTCTTTATCGAAATGAAATATGCCACTTATAACATTGAAAGAAGTTTTTCAAAGGCATATTTTTGAGAAGTGGCAAAGTGCGACTAGTTTGGTTACCACCTAATTTTGCCAAATTTTGGTTTAAAATTGAACTTCAGGGGCAGTATTTTTTGCTTATTGTGGTGAAAATATTGCTGCAATTTTAACGTAATGGTTAAAAAATCGTACGAATAATTGATAACAAACATCTTCACACTCAAAAGGAATCCACAATTCAACTAAAAAAAAAGAATTCTTCGAAAATGAGTTTTTACAGAATACGCTTGGGGACTGAAAAGTAATACTCAATTAAACGCAGTAATTATATATTACGGCTACCAGGGTCAGAAAAATCTGTAACTTTTTACTTGACAAGTTGCCTTCTTCAAAAGACATCCTTTTTTTAAATAAATAATTCTTCCATTGGTATTCATTTCTATCATTGTGTTGCCTTTTTTGAATATAGTTATAGGTACAGTTCCGCCTAGTTTCAAAACGACCATATTTAAAATGGCGAGCACTATTTTATATCAGCATCTCACGTGCCCGTCACTACATTGGACCACTACAGATTCAGATTTCTCCAATTATCTCTCAATAGAGTTAAGTTGGTGTTATCGTGTCTATGTAAAGCTATTGCTATATAGGGCCAAAAGCGTTGATGATGAGAGTTGCCAGGTCATGGGCCTGGAGACGAAAAGTACGTCTTGTGGTGGTGCGCCAAGCCCAAAAAGAGAGGAAGCAATTGCTTGGCAGTCAAACAAATGGTCTGGAGTTAGTTGGGTTTCTGGACAATTTCTACAGAATGGGTAGGATCTTGAGGTGTTATCTGGAGATATTTTCATGTCTTTAAAATGGCCTGTACGAAGTTTTGCTATAACAGATGATAGGTTTCTAGAGCAATTTAGATCAGGAATGAAGGACAGTTTTTATTATTTGATATGTTTTACGATTATGTTACGATTCATGTTTTTATAATTTAACAAAAAAGTGTCGTACATTATCTTAAAAATTTCCTGTCTCTGTGTATTTCTATTAATATTTATCTGCACATACCATGTCAACAGCAAATTTGTGTCCGTGAAACTTGTTTTTATTAAATAGACAGACCACATATTATCATTCATTTATTTGTCGCATTTCATAAATACCAATTATTCTTCCAAGAGAGAATCATTTACAAAACAGTCATAAATTTATTTTCATATCCGTCAACATTCGAATACACAAACATTCAAACAGTCTGTAATTTGCACCATTCCAAAACAGAAAAGAAGATTAAGTCTGAGGCCATGTCCACATTTGGATTTTTGATTCCTGAAACATTTCTACAACGCATGCTCATCACCAAATATATCTGCATAAGTGCAAGGAACATTGCATTTGTCTCCAAATGCAACACATGCGTTACGGAAAACTTTGTAGACCTTTTGACTTGTCTCAATGTATGTGACGCACGGTGTTCTAGTTTAACAACGCATGCCGCAAGAGTCGAAAATTCATGTCTACTAAACGGCCTCAGAATACAGAAAAAAAACATTTTTCATCTGTAGCGTGCGTTTTAAAATTGCTTAATTTCCTAAGTGACTTATCCTTAAGTGTCAAGAATGAAATTTCGTTGAAATATGAACATAATAAAATCTTCAAATTCATGTTGGCAACCAATAAATATTTTCTTTTACTTGGTACAAATTAGCTATTAAATTTTTTATCATATATGATTAAAATAAAATACAAGTATTATGTTCATTAAGCAATAAAAAATGTCATAATACAATTTATGACCCTGAAGAGTATTTTGAAAGTTTCAGTGAAGCATGGACATAGCTGAAGTAAAATAAAATGGGTTGTGCTTGTATTTAAAAAAAATAACACTTTCAAAAGGAATGCTTTCCTTATTCATAAGTTTGTATTTTCAATAAGAAATGTTGTCCTTATGCTATTTTTATCGCGGTATACAGGTTTGAATGAGGAGATCTAAATCTATCTAACATAAAGTGAGTATACTGAAATCTACTGTAATAGGGGAATTCAATATATTACTTATATAGTACATTTATTGTGGAAATAATATATTGTCTTGTATTTTAAATACCTCAATTTATTTTCAATTGAACCAGTGAGTGAGAAATCTCAGTAAATATAGATAGTAAAATTAATTTCTATGTTCTGAAACTGGAATTTATACTCTAATGGTATCCATAACTAAGAAAAAAAGTTTCGGAATTTTAATGTGGGCATAGCAAAGAGTCAATCAATTGTAAACCAAATTATCTGCCGTCAAGTATCTGGTAATGGCTGCATTTCATTAATGATGAAAAATTCAATTCAGCAAAAGAGTATTTAAGTTTAGTTTATAATGGCATTAAATTTAAATAGATCTGATGGAAGTAACAACAATCCCTCATGCATCTCCCAAAAAGTCAATTCAACAAAAGAGTATTAAATTTAGTTTATAATGGCATTAACTTAAAAAGCATATGATGAAAGTAACAACATTCCCTCATGCATCTCCAAAAAGTCAATTCAGCAAAAGAGTATTTAAATTTAGTTTATAATGGCATTAATTTAAATAGATCTGAAGGAAGTAACAACAATCCCTCATGCATCTCCCAAAAGTCAATTCAACAAAAGAGTATTTAAATTTAGTTTATAATGGCATTAACTTTAAAAAGAATATGATGAAAGTAACAACATTTCCTCATGCATCTCCCAAAAAGTCAATTCAGCAAAAGAGTATTTAAATTTAGTTTATAATGGCATTAACTTTAAATAGAATCTGATGAAAGTAACAACAATCCCTCATGCATCTCCCAAAAAATTAACGTTTAAATTGTTTACTACAATAAGCAACATGCATAATGTATCCCACACACAAATATAAATCCATAAATTACATTTTACTCAATTGATTGAAATACTTATCTCAAAGAGAGACGGAAATAAATTTAAAAAAATTAAACTTTTCAGGAATCCTGTTTTATTTTCCTGGAGATTTTATGAAAATGTAAAACAGTGAATTTTTAAAAAAAAGGACCTAAATGTTTAATCCATTTTAGGCTTTGAGGTACATACATCAATTGGACTCAACCATAAATGGTACAATCGAATATACATTGAGATACTTAATAAAGTCAAGACATTCTGTCAAAGATATCAATTGAAAGACAAACAATACAACTTGTGGCAACTCCAAAAACAAAATACAATTTCTTAAAAATTGTCCACTTGGGCCGGGGGAGGCCCCTTTTTAATAAGCATCTTCCTCGAACAACCAAGAAATCTCCACAGAAAATAGTTCACGACACCGTCTTTTTATTTGAATCTTCCTATTTTCGTTGAAGTCTCCTTATAGCATCCATTGTTACGTTTTGAGCTATCTCGTGTCGGTATAGGTAGGGATGGACTCAGAAGGAGGTGTAGTGGCAATAAAGGCGGGCACTGTCATGCAAAAACTCTCATACACAAGTATCTTTTCTTTTTGGACATGTTTAAATCTCGACGCTCCTTTTATTTTTCTTTATGTGGATATATATTTATTTATTTTGTTGTACGCAGTTGTGGTTGTTTAGTGTTTATACATATATCTTCGGTTTGACAAAGGAGTATATCGAATCGAGTAGAGGTGAAGTGACGATTCTGCTTCAGACGGGTTGGTTCATCTGTGTCACGTGGAGGATCAGCATCAAGATGGCGGCCGTGTAGAGGAGTCCCTTGTGAATTTCGGTCGGTCGTGTGCCTGGAAGTCAAAATGAAAAAGCTTAGAACAGAAATTGAAAGCATATGAGTTGAGATCGTCTTATTGCTCGAAGAAGAGATGAAGATGTTTTAGTTTCGGTGAAGAGAAGACCGTAAGAAGAAACGGTACTTGTGTATTTTCCCGTCGACAATTTTCGCTAACCCTAATATTATCGCCCAACATGATATATAAGTATAATTCATAATAAATATAATAATTAATAAATATAATAATTAATAAATGTAATAATTAAAAATATAATAATAATTAATAAAAATGAAAAAAAAAAACTAGCTCCAAAAACGCGACGATTTGCCAACGCTTTGGCGAGCGTTGGCAAATCGTCGTGATAATACACTAGTACCAAAAAAACTCATGCAGTGCGAATATTCATAGGTTTTGGTGGCATTTTATTCGGCATTTTTGTTGTTAAAAATATTCTATGCTTGTTATTGATAATATATACAAACAGTAAAGTTCTTTTATGCATTTTTAAGTAGATTTTTTTTAAACCTTCGAGGCGCGTGATATGCAAACTAACCAAAATTTCAAATAACGCTACTAAACACATTCGTTTATTATATCTCTATACAAACTTTAATTTTTCAAATTCATTTTTGCAGTACAAACGTGAAACTTAAATTGAAAAACACCAAAGTAAGATATAGGATAAAAGACAAAAATTACACACCCATAGTACTCTTTGTTATCAAACTATGTAGCTAAATTCACCTATATTAAATCTCTCACTTACAATGTTAGCAATAAAGAGCCATATGTTGCACCGAAATATGGAATTTAGATGGATTGACCACCGAAAATAGGTCCTAAGTTTTTGTGCGACGTCTATCAATAATAACTTGGTGTGCTTGGTTTGAAGTTTGCCAAATTATTGCAAGAAGTTTCATCAAATATTGGTGTTTACACATTTTGATAATATTAAGCATCAATTTCTTGCATCCAGCAAGCTGAATTTTTTTGTGGAAAATGGCTCTTAAATTTTATACTAAACAAACGCATTCTTGATAATTTAACCAATTCAGACTTGTCGTCCGGTACACCGGATATCAATCGTTTTTGCCATTTTTACTTTTAAAATAAAATTTTTAACTAAACATTTTTCCTTGAAATTATTATTTTTGTCTTTAAGATTAATTTTCAAAACTATTTCAAGGTCTCCATGGTTTAGAACAGTGGCGGCGCCAAGCGGGCAAATATATTAATGAATTTTTTAAGTGATAAAATTAACTAATTATTCAAATTTATGATTTGTACCTTTAGGGAATCTTGTAAAGTATCTTAAATCTCAAAAATGGAAAAGTTTTATAAAGAAAATTTTAATTTATTTGAATTTTAAATTGTTTTGAAATACTTAAAAACTCTTTAAAATATTCTTCCAGCTGTCCAATTTTTCAGTTTTGAGATCCTTATGACCTCGAATAGGTCATATAGTAAAAGAAAACAATTTAAGACTAGGGTTTCAAAATTCCGACTGAAGGGGTTAAGAGTGTTGGATAACCTCACCTGCGATGATCTCTCTGATGGTTTCGGCGTGAATGTTCTGTACGGATGCGACGCATTTGAGCACCACCTTCCCGTTGTGAATCACGTCCGGTTTGAGGCGGAACCGCAGTGCCAAGGTGGTGCTCTCTAGCTGGTCAGCGTGCACCACCTTCTCCTGGTCGGACATCTCGGCCTGCGCCTGAAACGGAGAAAAAGCTTATTGCAGTCAATTTTCCGAAATACGCTGCCTGTTGCAGTCAAATGTAGGATATATGCTACTTATTTTAGTCGCATGTAGGAGAAAAGGGTTCATCTCAAGAAGCGTGCCCGGCAATTTTACGCCAAATCTGATAACCCCGACAAATTGGTATTATGGCAACCTTTGGCGATTGCATTGCCAATTTCTAAATGTTAAACCATTTAAATCTTAAATGCATATAATTTATTCTGAAATTTTTTCACACCAATCTTTTATTAATTATATGCTTAACGATTTTAAATAATTATTTACTTTTTTTAAAATCGATTCTTCGGCATTTTAACGTTCCAATAACGTTTGATAGAAATGCATAGACATGAGGTTCAAGATGATGACGTCATTGGTGGGAGTAAATATTTATGAATGAAGTTAGGAGGGTAGTTGTTGTTGATTAAAGAATTGTCCTTTAAATGAGAAATTTCATGATTATTATTCTTACAGATGGATTTTATTCTAAAAAACTGATTAAGAATGGTGTTGCGATACTTTAATGGAGAGATTGGAGGACCAGAGAATGAATTTAATGACTTTAAAATTGAAGTCATTACGCTTGTCATAGATGGAAGTAGTAATTGTAGAGGTATTAAACATAATTTCAATGTCCAGGAATATTATAGAAGAATTAGAAGAAGCTCTAATTCTTCATAGAATTCTTCGACATTGAAATTATGTTCATTAACTTTACAATATTCTTTTTTCTTATTTCATATATTTCATTTGATATTTTGTATCATTTTTGTTTTTATACTTTTAATTATTTTATTCAAGGCTGTTTCGGGGCAATTTGGATCATTTTTTGACCGTATGTCCATCCTAAATAGAAAAACTATATTGTCCTTTTAATGGAGCTAATTGGTGCTTGATCACTGATTTTCAATTTTAAATATTTTCGTTAAAAGTTTTATTTAATATTTTCAGAAGATGGCATCAGGAAAGTAAAAAAAATCATCAGATTTGAGCGAAAGTGGTGTATTTTTTTCAGAATATTTGAATTTTCATTTTAAGCTCTGAAAATTCAAAACCTGTAACTTAAGTATGAACTACACATTTGTGCCAAGATACGAGTTAAACAAATGTCTAGTTTATGAGTCTATAAGAGATACACACAAATCCACCCACAAAGCTTCATTTTTATTATTATAGATATATAAAGATACCTTCTATATATAAAAAGGATACTTGCCAAGCGAAATAGCAAAAATACCTGTTTACTTTCTTGAAAATAAAAATAATATACGAAATCTACGAAATTATTTATATAACTGTTTGTTTGACTTTTGTAGAAGTGGATTGTAGCAACATTTATTGCGGCGTCTGCCTCATTATATGACGAGCTATTAAAAAGTTTCCTGATATATATAAGTGCCTTTACAAAAACATATTTGAGTTTTCCCTACAAATATTTAGCCCCTAAGAGCCCCTTAAAAACTCCAGTCCCAGAACACTTTCCATTAAAAACTCTTCTCTTTCAAATCGAAAACCCATTTCTGAGGTATGTTTATCTTCTTTCAAATACTAGGGTGTTTCTGTATACTTTGCTGTGTACTTTCTTCGTGCACGTTAAGTTTCTTCCAAACGGCAAGTGTTTCCCTGACCACTCCATAATTTAAAAATAAAAATCCTTTTGAACCCTTATATGTTTCTTTCAGATAAATACATCCAGAAGCTTGTCATACTGCGTTTTTATGTAGGTTCTCATGCAGCGAAAAATCTGCTTTGGAAACCTTTTAGAGATACTTTATTTCTTCTGTAATTTTTTTTCTTTACGAGAGGGATGTACACAAGCTAGTCTCTTACACTTGTTCTAAAAAAAACTTTTGGGGGTTTGTAAACATAATGATAGATTGGGTTTGATTTGAGACTTTGTTGCTGTCTACCATAAGATTTTTTTAAAGCGAAGATTTTATGAACTATTTCTCTTAAAGTAATAAACTCTAATAGAATTTTATATTTTTAAATACCCATATTTGATAAGCTAAGAAAATAACAACAGCATGAAAGTTCATGGAAAACTTTGGGCAATTAGTATTGCCAACTTTCCTAGTAGTATTCTTAGAATACAGCAGAAAAAAACTAACTCCCTGGCACTATAGTCCATGCTGGACCATGGCCTCTCTAACAATGCGACTCCAAAGTCGCCTGTCCCTGGTCTTCGTTTTCCAGTTCTTAATTTTCATGGCCTTAAGATCTTTTTCCACCTCATAAGAACTTTAAATTGCAAGTAAAACTAAAGTATAGTATGTTCTTAAAAGATTTAAATACTTTTACAATGTGCTCCATTTGTTTTTAAAAACAAAATTACCCTTTAAAAAATGCAATTACTCGTTGTGAGTATCTTTTGAATATCCTCCATCTTTTTCTAGGTATTCCTCTTCTTCTCTCTCCCTGACATTGTCCCTTAAAAATTTGAATACATCAGAAACCTTCCCAATAATTAAGAAACACTCCCACATAAGTAGTTTCCCTCGAAGTGTTCTAAAAATTATCAAATTTTTGTTAATAATGTTTCTTGTTAGTACTTGGCTTTTGCCCATATGGTATAGATAGCTTTACACGAGACTGCATCCCGCATCGCTGATATGGTCGTTTGTTAGTTTAAAAGCATTATACTAACTTGTTCAATGATTTTTGTTATGGTATTTCGGAAAAGCCTGTTATACTCAGGAACCTGTTTTTTTTTGGAAATTTTGCGATATATGAGGGTATCTTTAAAAACTTTTTACATTTATTTATTGTTATTATTACTATAATGTTTTGTAGAAGGTTGAATTTTGGGGAATGAAAATATTATACAATTGTTTTGATCTCTAATAGCAATCTTACATCCGGAAAAAAAGGTACCAGAAGAAATGTGAGTTTGACGAAAAAAGATTCTGCTCTCTGAAAACACTAACAATGTTTAATTGAAATGATAAGTTCAATTGAAATAGTTTAATAATTTATTGTTAATTGAAATAGTTTATATTTATCATTTACATAATTTTTTAAAAAGTTTTACTGTCTAGATCAGGAAGAAGTATTGTTCCAAAATCAGTACTGTTCCATAAAAAAGAACTTATAAATCGCAACCATACTTTCCATCTCTATACTGTTGTAAGAAAACTTCAAATGCTTCCTTTTCAATTTTGGTTTCCGTAATCCTTAGATGCATAGTTGGACATACAGCAGTTTCTTGGTTCAGATAGCAAAGCTGGTTTTGTTTTTAAGTGCAGTTTACATTTTTGAGAGAGCTTTTGAACTTTTTGAGTGTTTATGATTTGGATCCTTTTTCACTGTCAAAAGGGCTGGGCATTTTTTGTAAAGACCATTTTTATATAAGAAGAGAAGCACATTTAGTTTTTTTTTAAGATTGATAACTCTGAAGTAGGTAGGTATAACTATTATGTGATGCCTGCACTGTATTCTAAAGTAGATATAGTTCAAGTTTGAGTGTTGCTTGCCTTTTTAAAGTTTTCTAAAATTCCCGTAACTTACAAATTTTGCACAAAGCGCTGCACTTTTCGACAAAAGCCAACAATAGTTTTCAAATAAAATACTACTTTTTTTTCTAAAAATGTTTAAAAATAGCACAAAAATAGAAAGCACAGCGCCTTGTAGAATTTTCAAAATACCTAAATAATAAGTGCAAAAAAGCCGTTCGTGGTTTTGTAAAAACGTATAAGAACTTTAAATTGCAAAACCAAAGCTCCGGCTAGTATTATATTGCTTTAAAGTCGATTTAAATATTGTTTTTGAAACTTAAATTCAACAATAGTTAGATCCTGTAAACTGTAAATGAGTCCATATAGATTTATGAATTGTATTAAGGGTCTTGTATGGTAACAGATCTCTATACAATTCCAATGGGGAAACTTTCGACCATGTTTTTCAATAAAATATACGACATGTACTCTTGAAAACTTGCCAAAAAATACAGAAGAAAGTTATTTTATCATTAAAATAATTAATAAGTATAATTTTCAAGATATTAATTAGTTTTAATTAAAAGTAAATATTAGTAATTATTCACAAACTAAAGATGACAGCACTAACCGGCATGTAAATTCTAAACAACGAATTTTGTTTTATAACTATAACTAGTTAATATCTTTAAAATTATACTTATTAATTATTTTAATGGCAAAATAATTATCTTCTGTATTTTTTGGTAAGTTTTCGTGAGTACTTAAAAACAGGGTCAAAACTTTCCCCATTGGAATAGTATAGATCTGTTACCATACAAGACCTTAAATTATTAATTGATAGTAAAGTCAAGTAGGGTATGTTCTTAAAAGATTTAAACACTTTTGAAATGTGCTGCATTTGTTTTTAAAAACGAAATTCCCATTTTAAAAATGCAAATACTCGTCGTAAGTATCTTTGAATATTTTTTGACAGTAAATACACTGCTCAAAACAATTAGGGGAACGCATGGTTTAAACCCTTTCATCCCCAATGATGCCATTTGGAATCACCAGCTTGCGATTCTTTCCCCCACTAAGTTGACCTCGAACTTATTTATCTTTAGATGGAAGAACCACCTCTTTTGAAGAATTAAATAACGTTTGTTTTAATTAAATTAAAATATGAAAAACATGGTAAAATAAAATCCAATCCCGAATTTAGCTCCCCTAATTGTTTTGAGCAGTGTATATAATTGTTCATTTGATATTTAAAGTAGTTTATGAAACGATTCTCCAAAAAATTAAAAATATTACAATTTTTTTATACAACTTTTTTATGGATGCTTTGCATTATGTATGGGATTATGGAAATTACTCGAAGATAACTACAAGTTTATAAAAAAAATAATGTTTTGTATCGTATAAAATATAAACGTCCCTTTTTTAGAATTTGCTTAAAAATATATATACATAGCAAAACTATAATGTTTCCGTTGCGTATAAAACATCGCTTTAAACGGGAATAAGCACACAAAAAATAAGTAGAAACTTTTATACGTCACTTTCCATTTTATTTCATATCCTTGCTGGAATTCCTAAAATCCATTGAAATGCAGCGCAATAATTTCTGCTTGCTTTGCCAATATTTTGAAATTGAAACTATCGACCTGTTTTCTCTTCCAGCGCCGTGAAAATTGAAATTCCCTGTGACCAGTTGTAAGGATTTCTATTCTACTTCCTACAAGGGAAACGTGTATTTTGGACATTGGGTTTAAATTACGAGTTTAAAGATATATTTTCCGAGAAATAGACGAACGGAAAGACATAAAATGTTGTATAAAAATCGAAAATATACGGGGATTATATGAATTTCGATGTTTTCTATTAATATGAATGTATGGGGTAAAAATATTTCGAAAAAAGTTTCTTTTGAAGTGACATGGAATTTAATTTTTGTTGCTCGTTATCGACGTAAATCGAAAAAATTAATTTTCTTTCTTGATATAACATTTCCCTCTTTATATTTATAACACAAAAAACGCGGATACTGAATAGATAGCATTTTATAGATGGTATTTTGCCTTCTCAGAATAAAATATAATGATTACTTTTTTTTCTTAAAGGTTGTTTGCTTTGCAAAAAGTTTTCTTTACCAAAATATAAAATGGATATGACATATTCCAAGCCATTGTTCGTTTCCTTGGAATTTATCTAAATATGGTACTCCTATGCATAGGATTTCTATTAAGGTACTGCATGTGTATGCTTTTTACTTGAGAAAGATGATTTTAATAATGAATATGTTGGGCTAAGTAAAATAACTGCACACATACATATCCAAGATTACTTCTTAGCTCCTAAAAAATTTTTTAAATTCATTTTTTATATAAACGTATTTTTCAAACAATTATATATTTAAAAGCATGTTTTGCACGCAATTTTGAAAAAAAATTAGCGTTGAACTTTTGACAGGGGTCACTTCAATTTAGTGGAATTTGAGGTTTTGAGCGGGAAAAAATTCTATGTGCTATGAATAAACAAATAAGCTCTGTCAGTTGTTTTTTGTGATTCCATTTTAACTTATGTTTTAATAGAAAACGTCTCATAAATTAACTGCTGAAAAAGTGTTTTGAAAGACATCCGAAATCTGCCTGACCCTCTTAGTACGACAATTTTCAATACAATTTATAAATTATCTACTTATGTATTGGGGTAGGGTAGGTACATATTTATTCCGGCTTGTGTGCTTGATCAGAGACCGCTTATACAGTCCTTGACAAATATAGACAGCACTGCAAGATTTCATGTAAAAATAATTACCGGGTGAATCGAGACCGTTTTATTATTTTTTTGATTTGTTTTTTATTTTGTATTACCCACAATTACCGATTTACTTTGTCAAATAAAACAGACATACATAGAAAACCATAAGTTCATCATTTTTAGAGAAGAAAAGTGACAATTAATGTTAGGTATATGTCAATGTTTAGTTGACCAACTTTAGGCCGTATCAAGCTTATAATCTGGCGGCATGCTTCATGCAGGACGTACTGTATCCTGCATTTTTGGAGGATGATGATTCCACACACAATAAAATATCCTGTTCTTGTGTTTACGTTCCATGTATCACTTTGATTAAACCAGTGTTTCCATATTGTTAAAGAAATAAATACAAATATGTAGTCTAAAACAAATTTTTTTAAACTAAAATCATAATATTTAGTTTAATACATTATTGCATAAAAAACTTTTAAGGAACATAAAAATTACTAAAAAAAAATACAGTGCTAGCTCTAATAATTTGGTCAGGGATGTAAGCCTTCGTCAAGTAAAGCACACAAAATTTTTTTTTTTCTGTCACAGAGAAAGGAGTACACCCAGGCGAAGGCGGTAAATCAAACAGCACCCGTAAAATATGTATGGTAGTTTTTGAAAGCTGAAACGTTCTATGTTTATAATAAAATAAGTTTATTCAAACAAGAAATTGGAACTGGACTTGTAAAAAATTTACAGTCCACAAAGTGTACTCGGGAAGTGAGGTTAAACCGAAGTAAAATTTTTTAATATGAATTTGAAACTGCTTAAAACTGAAAGAATGATTTTAACTAATTGGTAAATTAATAAACTGAAAATGTATTATTTAATTAAAATTAATTTATGTATAATTAAATTTATGTTTGATAATTTGACACATTTAATAAGTTTCTTAAATTTGTTCTTAAAAATTAGAAGCCCGGTAAGGAAAGTTCCCAGTTAATTTCTTAAAATACACTGAATCTATATTTAATTATTTACTTCATTCAAACCTAAAAAAAACATAAATTAACTTAAAACAAAGAACATATAAAAACGTTGTATGAATAACTATTGAAATTTTTTTTCGATTTAACTATTTCAATAAAACCTGACGATACTTACAATATTTATATTATTATTTATTTTTACATTGACATCCTCTGTGTATCTCATCAAAATTCATTTTATATCCATTCTTCGCAAAGAAAATCACCAAAATAAACGCTGATTCTTACTTCATCCATCATCCTTATGCACATTTGTCTATTTTCAAGAAAATTCCAAAAAAGGGCATTATTACCATTTCTATTGAGTGCCATAGAAAAGCACTATAATATGAGTGGCAGATTGCCGAGGAAGGAGCAAAACCATTAAGTACATTTACAACATGCTTAACAGGTTTGAAAATGGTGTATCTGATATTTTTTTCGGAAAAGAGTTTTATATTGTTGTAGGTTTTATTTATATTAACACAATGGTTGAAATTACTGTGACTTCACTGAAGGCGTGGTCGTTCTAGATGTCTATTACTTAGATTTAATAATATAGCTGTAAAATGTGAATAATTAATTTTACACGCGTAAAGCTATGACGTTCGTTTAAGGAAAATTAGTAGGTTAAGAAATAATGAAGTATTGGAGAACATTGGAATAATGAAGTAAGACCAAAAGTTATCCTGATAATTATTGCACTCAAGAAAATGGATAATGTTTCAAATGGATACAAATTAGACATTGCCCTCTGACTTCAATAGATTAACAATATATATTCGTTCGATTTTTTCTCATCTCTTAGATTCAGCTTTCCATTATTCTATTGAATTGTAGAAGAAAATATTGCTTTAAGGAAAAATTACATCAAAATTTATGTGGAATTGGTTCGTATTTTACAACCATATTATTCTGCAAATTTATAGTTCTCAGTAAATTTGATTTTGTGTTTTAATTTTAATTAATAGACTTATTATTTCAGATGCCTTTTACTAAAAGTCAATTTAATGTCCTTTATTGCTTTGTCAAACCTAAGCAGCAAGCAGTTACAACAATTACACATCTTTCTGTCAAGAGGATTCAACGAGAAAAAATGTCACCGGCGGAACAATTTATTACACCCCTATTATAACCCGAAATGAATTACACATCTAAAAAGTTTTGTGTATCTTTTGGCGGGTTGCGGGTGCAAAAAGATCATTTTTTGTGTAACCTTCCCTTTAATATGACTGTCCGACAAGGCAGGATGCCACACAGCGGGTACAAATGGCTTTAGAAACCTTTTCCTTGGATTGAAAAAGATGTAACTAACGATAGCTTTTGTCGAAAGAAAGTTTTTTAAAGACCATCAAAAGCACATAGTTATTTTAGGACCTTACTTTGTTTGCGATTTTAACGTTGGATTTTCAATGCACAGTAAATTAACAAAAGTATTTATACATTTGTTGTTGTTGTTGTTGTTGTCGTGTCCATGTTGTGTGCAAAAACAAGATGGATCCGAAGCTGTCGTAGACAGCTTTCGCTATTTCCTCTGCATCTTCGGAGAGAATTAAAATTTCTGGGTCTTCAAAGCCAATCCTGAAGAGCCTGGCTTGAATTGCTGGGCAGCCAAATATATGCTGCGGGGACAGTTGGACACCAGGACAGTTTCTGCAGTTTGTGGAGAAGCTTCTTTATCCTTCCGTTGAGATTTTCATTCCTTTTAAATGTTTTGTTCGTAGTCTGGCTATTATTGAAGATATTGTACGGTTACAATTTAGGGCAGGGATGGAATATTTAAAATTATTTTTGATAAGTCTACGGCTGGCAACTGCATTGGCGTCAACGAGAGTTATGAGGTTAGATGATTGGGGGCAAGCTCTTGATTCTTTGGCAAGCTCATCGGCTTTTTGAATAACAAAAGCTAAATTTGAGTAAAATTCTTTTTAAATTAAATGTAACTGGAAATATTGAACACTGTTTGAACGTGGGATGAATAAAAAACAAAACGTGATGCATACGGGACTATGTCCAATACCACCTAGATTAGAAGGCCGGATAACTAAGATATCTGACGTCATATTAGTGGACAGATAAGTAGTTTTGACCAATGATCGTTCGTAACTCGATCTTGTATTATATTTAAGATAATAAGAACAAAGATATCATTGGTCAAAATCTCAAAATCGGTCTATAAATGGTGTATTATGTTCTTTAATCCTCGGCCTTCCAATATAGATGGTATTACTTCGCCTGTCTCACAGGTATCCTCTTATTGGCTGATATTATCAGGTGACCTTCAAAATATCCAATTAAAGCTAACACTATGGTAAAGAAGATGTCAGTTACCTCTCTGTCAAAAGCAACATTAAAAATATGGCAGTCAAGAAAAAAAAAGATAGTATATATCATATTTTTTTCACGCTTTTAAACCCCCTCTCTTGGCTGTGCTAACGATATTTCCACGAGTCTGTGAAGAAGAACATGTATTGTGTTTCTTTTGATGTTTTTTCTTTCGCTTTTTGCAAACGTTTTATATCAGAGTCAAAACAGAATAAGTCTAAACGTGAGTTTGAAGTTTTTACTCACATATCCTCCAAAAGTGAGCTACGTCTACCTGAGACATCTTTTCTTCTTTATATAGATATTCAGTAAGACATATAAGAATAATGTAATTTTTGTAACAAATAGAAAAGCTTTTGTTTAGTGTTTGTGTGTAAATACTTTATCAGAAAGGTAAGCTGTAATATAAAATTTCTGTGTTATTCTTGTATAGGTTAAAGACAATTTCATGGTAGTTGGAAAATTATTTTAAATTAGTCTTTGTCTAAAACGTTTTAAAGTTACTCAGCTAATTTTTTAGTAAGTTTCGTTACCTGCAGTACCTACTTTTTGTACCCCGAAGTAATTTAAAACGAAATAGTAAGGAGATAGTACTAACTCTTTTATAAGAGCCATAGAGGTGTTTTCATGTTATGCGACATAATATAATAAAATTTTAGGTATAGTTGGTGAAAATTTATTAAGGTAAGGCTTCACTAGGAAAGTCAGTTCGAAAGATCTACTATGTAAACGAGTTTGCTCTCCTAAAATATGTTCATGGTTTATTCGTCTTAATGTCATAAATGGACAAAATTATATTATCAATTAATCGTCAAAAATAGTTGTTGTATGACAAAGCACATGTGGTGTTTTTTCCATTGTTAAAACAAACAATCATATCAACTAAGTGTTTCTTTGGAAAAATGTGATGCTAAAACACAACTAACGGAAACTGTACAATGTTAAACATTTGGTGTAACGTTTCTCATTAAAAGCTGTGGTAGAAAGTTTTGCCTTTTTTTACGGAGTAACTTAAAAGCGGTGTAAGCTTGCACTAAAACTGAACAACCTTACTCAACAAAATCAGAATAACGTTACACCATAAAAACTGAGTAAAGTTACACCCTAAAGACAGAGTAAGGTTACAACAAAAATGGGTTTAAAGTTAAAGGACGAAAAGGAGTAAAAAAAGCAAGTGGCACCAAATATACCTCCAAATTTACGGTGGAATTTAACTGCTTTTATACTATAGTAAAATAACATTATACAGACAAGTGAAATTTTATATGAATGATACATGAAGGAAAAAACGTTAATTCTTGTCGCAAATAGTTTGAACAATAGTTTGACATGTTTCACAGGACAAAAAAGACATTTTCACACAATAAAACTATTAATTATTTGTGCTAATAATCAACGCTGTTTTCTTTATGTATCACGCGGAGAGTTGAATATCAAATTTGTTAGTTATATTTTATAGTTGTTTTTCATAATTTTATATCCGAATCAAAGTTAGCCCGAAGGCTAGGCTCGACATTGCAATTATTTGATTTAAAGAACATCGTTTAACCGAATACTCTGAAGGATTGATTGAATCCTCAGTAGTTTTTTCATAATCCTTCTTGTTTCACAAGATTCAAGATTGTACATGTGGTTGGACGCATTGGAAGGTTACACACAAAAAGTTTTGTGGAACGTTCCTCACACATTTGGTGTTTAATAAGGCTACTCCAAAATTGGTATAACCTTACACCCAAAATTCATATTAACGTTGCACATATTTTTACAGCATTGTTAAGGCAATCCCAAATTTCTTACTTTTCAGTCTACTTTCAAACACAAATTTCGAAGTTGCTACTAATTTATTTTCGCTGAATCATTCCTGATGCAGTTTTGCACCGATAATTAAATACACCAAAACTAATTTTTATGTGTTCAGATACAGCGTTGAACGACTTAAGTTGCTGTGTCTCTTAAGGTATATAAAAAAAAACTCGCTGAGGCATAGAAAAGAACAGCACAGAAACAATTTCTTTTATTCGGCTCTACGAAAAGAAATTACCATTCCCCAAATTTTTTTGGAGTGACGTTAGAGACATTAGAATTTTTTTTCATACGAACTTCTTATGTAATAGTCACGTGGTATTTATCACACTAAAAGATTCCCCGAGGATTCTTTGTGATTAATTTCGAATCTTCGTTCTCTTTTTCGTTCTGTATTCTTTTTTTTCTACCTGAGATCTGGAAAAGAACTAATGTGAAAACAACAGCCCAGTCGATTTTTCTCCTTTTTCTTTATATATAAATATCGTGGATGTTTGGGCTGTATATCTGTTACAATAAGTGAAAGTGTTTTTTTTTTGTTAGGTGATTAAAGATAAAATGTCGTAGAAAAATAACTTAACATTCAGAGAAAGACAGTCATTTCAATGTGTATATTTGATGTCATTGGAATAAGAATACGTTAAGAATACTTAAGAGGGGTACACTGTTAAAAATTTTGTGCTTGGTTTCACCATGATATTGGTTCCTAGTAGCTGCAACGGCTGTGTGGTGAAATGATTCACCTTTTTTTCGGTGCTTGGTTGAACCATTTTCCTGGATTTGGAAACAAAAACCTGAGAAATGGTTCAACCGAATACCAAAAATATGGTTTAACGTTTCACCACACAGCCGTTGCAGCTACTAGGAACCAATATTATGGTGAAACCATAGTGACATGGTGCGGCTGTGTGGTGAAACATTAAACCATATTTTTGGTATTCAGTTGAACCATTTCTCTGGTTTTTGTTTCCAAATCCAGAAAAATGGTTCAACCAAACACCAAAAAAAAGGTGAAACATTTCACCACACAGCCGTTGCAGCTACTAGGAACCAATATCATGGTGAAACCAAGCACAAAATTTTTAACAGTGTATAATTTTTTCAATGCAGCGTTCTTTTGGTTGTGTGTATACTGTATACATATCGACGTGTTCTGTTCAAATCATTTAGAAACAATCTAATTTATAATAAGACTCTTAATAAACGTGAATTGCTAATGTGCATGTTTTAGGTCTTTGTGTGGTAAAAGAAATGCTAAATAAATAAAAATTAGGGGCTGTGGGGAGCCTAGTGGTCAGCGTCTCGGTCTCGAGATCGGAAGGTCCCGCGATCGAGTCCCGGTACCACTGAAGATCCACCGAGTATATGCGGAGTACGTGCTCGTTAAATCTGTTGGGTCCGAAAGACCTGTGGTCGGTCATGCGCAGTTTACCACGGGTACAGGTCCCTGGAGACTATTTTCCTCCCCTTCAGGGACATGACTAAATTGTGGAGGTGGCGATAGATGGCAGCATCTGTCTTGTATGTGTGTGTATGTCGTGTCCGTCCTTCTTGACGATGGCTTATAAGCGGGTCTTTGTAACCAAGCACAAAAGCCTGAAAATATATGTCTACCAACCAACCAACTAAATAAAAATTATTGCGCGAGCATTGATTGATGAATCAACGTCATGTGAGAATGCATCACCAATAGGAGCAGCGATTAGTGGAAAGGCAGGGATGAAACCTGGAAAGAAATGCGTCACCTAAAACAAGCCAATTAAAGTCGGAATTAGCTAATAATAGGTAGTGGACGGAAAGAGGTTTAGAAATAAAGTTTTTTATGCATAAAATAAAATTTTAATTTAGTTACTCAAATTGAGTTTAAGTTTTCAAGTTCAATCTTTAACCAATTGGTAAAGATTTGTCTGCTGGTGCTTAGCAGACATTAGTTACGAAAACATCATACATTTTAATACATTAAAAAATGGAAATTATTTTGTTTAAAAGAATGTTGGCTTTCAGATTAAATTGAATAAAAATTATTCTTGTAATCAATATTGATAGATTTATAATAATCTGTAAACTGCAAACATGATTTAATCATTAGTTTGACATTCCCAAATTTAAATTTTATTATTTAATTAAGGCGAAATTATTAAAATACAAATATAATTTATTAATTCAACACAAAGAAAAAATAGGTTCCACAATCAGATATTTTATAAAGTTTTTATTACTTATTAATTTTTATGTTGGTTAGTTACTGAACAAAATTTTAAAATAAAATTAAAAATATTAAAATTAGCTACAAAGGTTACGTTTTACTCTCTTTTAAAAAAGTATAAAAATTATTGTAAAAATTATGTCTGTTTAGTAAAGAGTAAAATAATTAAACAGTCAATTCAGACGATTTAATGAAATTCAAACTTTTTAAATACTTCCCAAAAAGAATAATGTTGGGAAAATTTTGATACAGATTTGCAAGGATTATGGTATCAAAACCTTAAAAAAATACTACATAAGCTTTTACCGATACTTTTCATCCACCACTCGACAGTTTGATAAAAATTTCTGCTTTGGTTTGACAGGAATTTAACTGATATTTCAAAGATTTTGAGAAAAATAAATTATTTAGAAAATTATTATAACGGGGATTGAAAACTCTGTAAACCATTCAAATTTCCCTATATATTATAAACTACTAAAGTTTGTTTAACTACCAGGAACATATATTACGCACACTAACGCGGAATGCTGGGCGTAAAATTTTGATTAACTATACTGTAAAATGTAAATTTTAAAGCGTGTAGACTTTAACGTTATGCTGTCATTATTTATAAGTTAAATATTAAGTTTAACTAAACAATATTTAATCAAACAAACTTTAATAGGAGAAAGCAATAGTTTATAGTGATGAGTTATGGTGATGAAAATTTAAAATAAATCGTATCGCTAATATTTCTAAAGACAAATGAACTTTTAATGCTTAATTTAATCAATATTGACAATGTTTATTCAGTTACCACCTTCGGAAAATATGCTAAAACTTAAAGTGGAAAATAACAAATTTTAAAGGTATATTTTTAACCAAATTTATATTGCAGTTTTTTAGATTTATTTTAAGTTTCCCTAAGATTAAACTTCTTTCTTTAAATTACCTATTATATACTATAAGATACTGAAACTATTGCGATGGGATCGAATTATCAGAAATGAAGTTTTTGTGTTTTCTACATGTTTTGGAGGGTTATGATCGCAAAAAAAGATTTTTGTACCTTCTGTCAAATTGTCTGTCATTCTGTTTGTCTAAGCCACTCTACAGCTCAAATTAAAAGAGCTGCGGATTTCAAATTTATATACGAGTTCCTAGTACCTGTCGGACGACTTAACAAGGTTTTTTGAGAAAATCTCACGTGCGCAAGGGGTAGCTGCCATAGAACTCTTTTGGTTTTAAAAGTATTGATGAAAAAGGAAGAGATACAGACTTAAAATTTGGTATACGACTTTCTAGTACCTGTCGGACGTCATAATATAGGTTTGGGGAAATTCGCAAATGGTAGCTGCCATTGAGCTTTTCAGGTTTTAAGGGGGACCGGAGCCCTCCATCGAAGCCCATGTTAAAATGACATTTTTTATGTACCTTTTCCTCAGAATCTATTTTATACTTTTTATTGAAATTTTTACTAGTTATTAAATGGATGTTCAACTATACTTTACTGGAGGCATTTTTAAAATTATTTTTTAGTTTTTAAATTATAATTTTTTAAGTAAGGTAAGAAATCGTTTCCGGCTGCTATTTCTAGACCTCCTTCAGGAGCTTTAACCACCATAACGCCTCGTATTTTAGAACCCTGGTCAAGTGACGAGGTCGACACCTGAGCGGGCACCCAACGGAACTTCGAGCGACATCGTACGCTAACGCCGTCGGGACTTTGGACTCCACAGATTTAACGAGCACGTCTGTTCCTGTGTACTCGGGCCCATCCGTGATGAGGATTTTCTACTATTTCCAGCACAGATCCGATTTATAGGATGACTGGCAGTAAGTGGGATTCGAACCCCTGCACTTTTGAGAAGGTTGAACCTCTAGGCTGATGCCTTAACCACTCGGCCACGGACGGGCCATTTTTTAAGTAAAACTACATATTCTTTACGTAAAAAAAACGTCAAAAATAATAAATAGAAAGAAGTAAGATAGTTATACTCAAATCCCTCCTGCGGGTTTTTAGAAACCAACTCTGATAAAAAGATACATCCACATTGAAAAAGTTTTGAGATACAAGCATTTAAAGTAAACAACGGTGGTTTCTTTCCTATAAAGCATTAATGGATTTTACCTAAACAACATTAAAAAAAATATAATTAAAAACTCTTTAGTACTCAAAATTTTCTATGTAAGATATCGTTGTAAAGATAAGATTTCATATTTTAAGAAACACTAAAGACATTGAAATGGCATTTTTGAAAATTTTTGGGGGTCTGGTTCCCCTTAAAGTTATTGAATTTCCTTATAGAGCATATAATTACCTTTAAATGTGTATTGATTTATTGAGTGGTAATTGTAGGTAGTGCAGTGTAACACACCCAAGTTCAGCTAGTGACCAGTTTTTTTTACTTTTAAAGCCTATTTCTTATATAATGTTAGTTACACCCTTGTCGAATAGGTAAACTTATCTAGATGACACGATGGCTTTTATAAAAAGAAAGAAAAAAACATTTCCTTTACGCACTATCTCCTTAAAAATAAAGACAGAGCGTTAAAAAAAATGGCGGATCCAAAGGATCAACCATACTATTTGCATGACATTTCTTTTACCCCAAAGGCTCGAAGTAAAAAGTTTTTTGTGTTTCCCTTCTATGCAGAGAAAGAAGACTTTATTGAAAAGAAATACTTTTGTGTATTTGGAAGAGGAAGTGTACTTGAAAAAATAAGAAACAGGTTTTAGAGAAGTGTCACAAAATGAATTGTTTGTTTTATGCTTTTTTTGTATTAGGTTTTTTGTGTTTTTAGATATCTTTTTCTTGTGCCTGAGATCTTTGTAGATAGACTTAGAGTTTATAAAATAAGACGTGGCACTTTCAGAAATTTTTATGAATTCTTCTGGAAAGAATATCAGGAATATTTGTTGTGTTTATTTTCTCTTTCATGTTCATAACTTATTCAATATTAAAATCAAGTAGTTAGTATAAAAAAGTAATAATATATTTTTCTCTTTCTAACAAAGTAAACATATATTTTTCACTATTTGCGTAGTAGTATGATTTTAAATGTGCAAAGACGGTTCTTTTCACATAATCATTTGATAACCAATGATAGAATCAATTGTCATTGAACTATAATTTCACAAATTTTGTTATTCCATTGATATGAAACGAACCATGGACCTTTATTTCTCCATTCCACCACTCTCCCAACTAAGCTAGTTTAACACACAAAGTTTCCACAAACAGTCGAAGTGCCTTTTTGGTTGCAGTCAAATATACTTTACCCCACAAAAACAGAAAAAACTGGTTTTTTTTTAAAACTTCAAACAGTTTATTTTTACAAAAAAACCCCTGTTAAACGAAAATAACAGAATTTTTCTGTAAATATATGGTATTTTTCTGTAAAATTAACAGATTCTTTTACAGTGTATGAGGGCGTAAAACAACTATTTATTCTTCTGTTTCAATTATTTCATTTTGGAACTTTTTTGCCAATAAAGTGAAACGAAAAAATATTTGCTACACATTGAGGTTTACCACATTTCGACAAATTGTTCTATGTTTGAATCGTAAATTGCTAAGTAAAGTCGGAATTGGACAATAGTAGGTAGTGGACAAAAATAGGTTTATAAATAAAGTCTTTTATAAATAAAATAAACTTGAAGTCTTATATTAGTTGACTAAACAGTTTTTAATTGGACTGGTAAAAATTGACATCTTTAATACAATAAATGGGAAAGTACGTGTTTTATAAGTAATAATTTCAAAGTTATAATTAGACAGGCGTTTATAGCGTAAATAAACGCTATATTGAAGTAATTTGACACCACAGAAGTAACTCTTAAAAGCAGTGAAAGAGTTATAATACAAACGGATTTGTGACGACCTCTTCTACCTTGAAAATTAAAAAAGAACGAAAATGCTTTGAGTTTTACACCAATCGAGAAATTTTCTAGAAACAGAATTAAGAAAGGAATATTCGGAAATACAAGAGCGGAGTTAATATAACCATTATGCATTGAATTTGATGCATGGAAAAAATATAATCTGTTAAAAGCAAAGTATAAGAACATGTAACTTGCGTTTCTATGAGTCTATTTAAGTTATAGAATATTACACTATTTATAACTACGTATGATGTTCTACGTATGAAGTGCTACAGACTAATTCCACAATACTGTCAAATTCGGTTTACTGTTTAAATTATGTTTGTTCGCCAAATGATGCCAAAAGCAGTCAAATTTGAAATTTATTTCTCACCAAAAAGTAATTGACAAGAGAAGGAAAAATCAAACTACTACTTATAGCACATATGTTTAAATTTTTTTCAATGCATGCCATTTTAAATGAAATTAATAATACGATTGTAGAATACGTATTTTACATTATTTATTACACTTAATATTCAATCTTCTGTATAACGCTACTTGTTTATTACGCCATAAACATCAAAGCCACTTAAATGACTCTATAGCCGGGTTATACTGTATAACAATAACTAATTTTATTTCGGTTAATACTTCTTCCTCCGTAATACTTCGTGACCCTTAAACGAAACAAGCCTTCAACGAATGTCCCACTCTCCCGATGACTTTCTTTTAAAGATCCAATTCGTGCGGAAAAAGAGTGGACTCTTAAACTGGAATTGTGAAGTTTGTTCACCCTCGCCAAGAAACTTAATTTGGAATGAAGAATCCAGCACTAACTGTCCGATACCTTTCTTTCACGATTGACGGCTTCAACGGGAACGTGTTCGGGTCTTCAAACTTTTATTGTTCGAAATGGATTGAAGTGTTTGATATCGGTTTTATGGTGGGTAGAGAGCGTAGATGTGAAAGTAAGTAATGAAATATTCTTTTACAATTGTTTCTGCCTGTAGGTAGGTAGGTTGGAACGTGTATTTTTCGGCTTGTGTGCTTGATCAGAGACCCACTTATAAACCTTCGTCAAGTAAGACAGACAAAGACAGAATTTTTAGTGACACAGAGAGAGAAAGTACACCCAGGGCGAAGGCTGGAATCGAACCCGCTTCCGGTACAGTGCGCAGACTGTTTGCGTAATGGGCTGCTATCAAACCCACTAAGCCATCCGGGCCTTCGTATCTGCCTGTGTTAGCAAGTGTAAGTAGGCTGTTCGAGACCTTTATTTATAATACCATACATTGTAAAATATTTCTGTAAAATTACAGCACATTTTTCGGTTATTTTTTTTGCCTAACTGTGATGTAATGTTTGTTTTAGAGCAAATTAACGATTTCTTGACGTTCATAGTCACATGAATACCACTCCAATAGCCTTACCTTTTCTTTTAGACTCTGGAATATTAATCCGCTACCAAAGCACATATTTATTCGTATAAGTTATAACTGCCGCTTGATTTGAAGGTGAATGGTGATAAATTATCGATGTGTTGTAACTTTTTTTAAACCAAATTTCGATGCCAACCGTACAATCGGTCTGTCTGCTGTTTTGTTGGGTTCCTGTGTGTAACAAACTTTTAATGCAACACAATTTTACTAGGTTGTTTGGAAACAAACTTTTTTCGGGAAAAAAACTTAAAACAACAATTTAAATTCCATTTTGAACGCTAGGTAAGATATTACATACATTTTGGCTGTTTTCACGAAATAAGATATCACTTAATGTTTAATGTAATAAATAAAAATGTTTTGACATAACATTGTTCGACTTTTTTGTAAACCATTTACTTTCATATATTTATTTGAAACCGTATAGTTTTTTGCAAAAAGGTTAAAACAATATTCGTAAAGGCTCAAAAACCCAGTTTAAGTGTTCTCTAAACAGAACACAAGTTCAAATTTTTAGTTAAGATTTAGAGGAAAGAAAGTTTTTAATTCTCTTGGGAAGCCTTTGTTTGATTGTTTGTTTCACACAAGCAACTACACTTAAATCTGTAGGATCAGAGTTGGATTGAAGTCTTTTAGTAATTAGATTTATAAACTTTTTAGTTTTAAGAATTGTACGGATATATACTAAAAATCATTAAAACAACTGTTCCAAAGTACAGAAAAATAATAGTTTCCAATACTTGGAATTGCGGCCATTGGACTTGTATGTTCAATATATACTTTCAACTGAGATTTTACCACCGCAACGTTTGAGAATAACATATTACTTCAGCGTTAAATAAAGAAAATTTTCATTCATTTTTTATTTATTAAATTTTTAAAAATTTTAAGGAATAATTTGTGCACGTTTGCAAGTTATTTAGTCTAAAGCATATAGATGAAAAGTCCAGCGGAAAGGAAAATTCCCTTGATACTAGAAATCTTTCCTTATTCAGGTCTGCTTGGCGGACATTGGCGACAGGAAACCGGTTTCTCCCTTGGTTCTTCTATCGCTGTACAAATGTGGGACTCATGTCTCGTTTGAATTAGGGTTGCCGCCAGAGAATAACCAAGTGAGAAACAGGGTTTCCCTACATCAGACAATGACTCGCTATCGTCGCCATAGAGGCGTGATACGGACAGATATCCTGTCGATAAAGGGTTCCCCTCCCTGGATTCTTCATACGTATAATACAAATCATAATAAACAGGGCAAAATTGTCTCTAAAAAATTCGAATAAAAAGAAGATTTTTTCTCAAAATTCCATAATACCGCATATCGATATCTAATTAATCAAAAGTCCTTTTAGATCTGGAAAATTCCAATTTTTTCAAACGCTTTTATACCTGAATCAATAAAAATTCCCAAGACAGACGTGCACAATGTCGGATATGAGCATTCTAATAAAGCAATTAATCACCTTTTAAAGAAATGCTGACACCGCGTTAAACAACTTGAGCAAAATAAAACCACGGCGCCAAAGTCAATTCATTTTTTAAAAGTGACTCGGATGAAACCTGAGAGCGCCGAGAATTATTTACAGAATAAACTGTTGACAGCTTGATAGGCAAAATGGCGGACGCGAAAGAACGAATACAGAAATTTGTGCGTAACACTTGGGTCAGGTTTGTCGTAAAGGAACCAGACGAAAATGTCTATAAATTAGTTATTTGTACTGTTTTGTGTCTTGAAATTTATTTTATAAACTTTAATAATAGTTTATATTAATAAACTTTAACTATACTGTGGGCTTCTAATTCGGGGTTTCTATGAGGTTCTTTATATATAGGTCCATTCACACACATATTAGGCGACTTTTGAAAACGGAAATTTCAACAAAGGAAACGGAGTCACGAAAAGTTAAAATGTTGGATTTGCTATTATTAAAATGCTAAATTCACTGTATTTTAGTATAAATGCTAAATTAAAAGTGTTCTCTTAATTGTTTTAACAAACAATCATTTCTATTTTTAAAAAAAGGTAATCGTTATCGGTTAAGAATTTCAATATGATAAATCGAATCCAGAGTAGGCACTTTATTCATCCTCGTCTGTACTGTGGTTATAAAGGCCACTGGGGGAGGTACGGTTTTGTTTTCTCTTTATAATTTGTCTGTTCAGATTTTGTGTTAAAGATGAAAATTATTCGGATAAAATTAGCAGATTATCCCTGTAAAATTTGCAGTATTTTCTGATACACCAGATGGCAAAATTTTTTCTGTAAAAGCACCACATTTTTTTACAGTGTACAAATATATAAAAAAGATCAAAGAAATTCAGGGGAAGGTAGGTGTTAGAATTGACTCAAGAACCCACGTGTTAACGATGAAAAATTTGAAAACTATGACTTATCACTATACTGACAGGGCAAAACAGGGATTTGTTCCTTTCGGAAAATTACGACCAACTCTTCTATTTTTGCATAAACCTCGGGGAAAATTATGCAACAGATGCAGTTGTGAGAAGTAAAGAAGGTGAAAAAAAGGAGAAATTCTGGAGGTGTGATTCATAAATATTTACTTTTTCCAAGACCGGATTTTGGGTATCTGCGGCCGTGACTGACATGTCAGCCATGTTGGAAGCCTTTTATGGAACTCTGGGTCTGGGAAAGGGGCTAATTTCTTCCATTTTTTCTTTTTTTTTGGTATTAAAGGAGATGTTAAGGAACTAGGGAAAAACCAAAACAGAACCTTCTCTGAACTACCATTGTTTTGGAGGGTGCTGATTTTTTTCAACCCACCTTGAATTTATTTAGTTTATTTGCATATTAAAATATATATCTAGTTATTTTAATAGATTCGAAGAGTAGTTGTCCTTCAGATTCCTTTTGATACTCATAATGTTTTTTTTATAGAGGATGTTTTGGCACAAACAATCTTTTTAATTACTCTCTGTAAAATCGCTTTTTTTATACCTAACAAACCAACAATTACAATAAGTCTTTTTCGGGGCCATGTTTTTTTTTTATCCTTATAACCTGATACAAAAGGGAAACTATCGTGTGAAACAGGAATTGCTAATCTAACGCACGTTTTTTAGCCGCGTTCAAACTCATCACAACTATACGGTCTCACTCTTATTTTATTCCTAAGAACTTATTCTAGGGACAAAAAAAGGTGGATTTGTGGGTAATTCATTTCCCATGTGGGTAATAGGGATAAATAGGGGAATACATTAGAATTCCCTTTTCCATGCTTTCTTTTCCCTATTATCGCGTAAAAACAACCCTAGATACTAGACATTATTAGCTTATAAAAAACTTCTTTTTAAAATATCCCGTGTACTTTGGTACGCGTAAATTAAAAAAAATATTACTTTGTTACTTGATGTATCATTTGCCATAATGTTTGCCAAACGTAGTGGGCGAAGCGAGTTAGAGTTCAAGCCAAATCTGTGCGAAAATGTAATAATTATGCTTTTGGGTAGGTTTGTGGACTTTTGGAAGAGAATGTTTTAAAATTTATGATTATTATAATTATATTCTTAGGTCTAGATAGATCTTATTAAGATAGATTAATGGAAAATACGATTTGTAGCAATCAATGAAAACTTAATTTAGACTGAAAAATAGAACACAAATATGGCTGATCTATTTAATATGATAAATAGAAAACAATTAAGTTAATGAAAACAAAATTTTGCTTCAAAATCATTATCCGGAGTTCTCTTAAATTACCTAAATTATTATAATTGTATCTAACGCGTTACGCTTTATTCTTAAATATTATTGCATAAATATATTGTTTACGACGTTAATATATTTTAACAATGTAAATGCAACACAAGTTCATAAGTGTATTGTTCACAAACGTACTATAATTAAAAAAATATTTTGTTAATGTTAATACGTTTGTAACAATATAAGTGTAATTTTACATGATAAATGTATTTTTAACAATGAACAGTTATTGTTTCGCTGCTATTGAAAAAAAAGAATAAAGAAATAAACAAGAAGTTCTAAAAGAATTAAAATAGCTTACTTTCCTGTTACTTAAATACTTACTGAAATTCTTATAGGGAAATAACTAGGTTCCTAACAGTAAATACCATCCTCAACCGTTTCTACACAAGATTTATACACATTAGAAAACAAATCGCTAAACACAGCATCCAGCTATAATTTAAACTTCTAAAAGCCAAAATCAACTATTTTCCTTAATATTCTTTCATAAATAACTTAATATTATTTATCGTCTGCTCGTTTTATTTGTAGTTCGAAGAATAATTAAATATTTATTAATAACAAAAATAATTAAAGTACTCCAAACTGCATTAAAAAATAAATGTAAATTAAAACTCGGCAGAATTGTATGCAAAAAATAAGCCTTGCCGCTTTCTTAGTAAACAATCAAAGACCAATCAAAGAATCACACTGTGCTACATTTTATGACGTCATTCCAAACTTATTAATGAAAAATATTTTGCTTCAAATTATTTTTAAATAAATAAAGTTTCCCATGCCATTGTTGATTTGGCAACAGCGATTTAAATCACTCAAAATTGAATTTAAATGCTAATTCAATGGGAAAATCTCCGACAGATAGTAATTTTTTTTATCCGTACGGACGTACAGACAGGTGGACAAAAGATATGAAAATCGGGTCTCTGAGGTCATACCTTTCCAACAAAAAGAGAATGTTTAAGCACCGATTGATAGAACCGATTTTGGAAGGGGCTACGGACAGACAGACAGACGAACATCGACAACATGTCAATACCTACGTTTTCATTTTTTAAAATTCTTTCGAATTAAAAAAAAAAGAAAAGTAGGCTAAAAATAAATATATTGTTTACGTCGTTAGTATATTTTAATATTGTAAATGCAACACAAGTTCTCAAGTATATTGTTCCGATCGTAATCTAATAAAAAATATTTTTTTAATGTTAATACATTTGTAACAATATAAATAAACTTTTACATAAACAATATATTTTTAACATGAACAATATATTTTTAACTAGGTACAATTATTGTTTCGCTGCTTTCGAAAAAAAATAATAGCAGCTACACTTTATGAGTAAAATGAATTATGCTATTTTGAAAGACACATGAGTGGAAAATGCAAAAATTTTAATAACAAAATATATTTCAATGAATGCATAGCTTTATTTCATTTCATTGTTTTAAAAATTCGTAAACTGTTTGTGGATCTTTTCGAAAACAATTTAAGAACTCTTGATTGAAAATTTTCTTTTTCTCTACTTGTATTATTTTAGAAACAACTTTAACAATAATTATACTACGTTTCTACCGTTGTAAGGGAACTAAATTTAATTCATTTCGAAAAGAATTACTTGAAGTCCTGTGGAAAAATAATTTTTAATTAAAAATGATAACATTCGAGTATAGTACGATATCTAAAGATTTTATTTCTATTTTATTTGAATATTAGTTTTTTTTATCTAAGAAATATAAGATTGAATTCATCTTGGAAATGAATGTATTGAATTAATTTACTGCAATTTGTAATAATTTTTTTCATGCATTTGTTTGAAAGCATACATTGTTAGAATAAATTTTAAACAAAAATATTTAAATATTTTGGTATTTGTATTAAAACAAATGTTTTGGTTCAATTTTCGATAACAATAAAAAACCCAACGAGATCGTACGAAAAAAGAAGACATTTCTCTTTAACGAACTACTTGTAAATTAAATAATTTTCTTCTTTAACCGAAACGTGCTGGTCACATCTGTGAAGTTATCTGACTCCGCGTAGCGTAGAGGGTTGCTTCAGGTCCCTCTTAGGTTTCGACCATAGATATCATAGTTAAAGTATTAGATTGGCAGATCACAAGACCTCCAATGCTAATGACGGGACGCGCATGGAGGCCAAATAAGAGGGCATAATGGCCAGTGTTGCTGCCACTTTAAGGAGAGAAATACTACGAAAAAATACCATTTAATTCTAAAATTACAAAAAAAACAAGAAAAGGATTTAAAGTTACTAAAAAGATGCCAAAATGCAGCTAGTATTTTTACGATATTTTTTTGTAATTTTAGTATTAAATGGTATTTTTTCTCCTTAAAGTGGCAGCAACATTGGCAATTATGCCCACCTATTTGGCATCCATGCGCGTCCCGTCGTTAGCATTGGAGGTCACGTGATCTGCCAATCTAATACTTTAACTATTATATCTATGGTTTCGACCTTGTCACTTGTCCAAGGTTCTTAATTACTAGGCGAATTCGGCTGTGTTTGAGCTTTGCTTGGAGACCCAATGTCTAATAGACAGCGGGAAACGTACAACTTACCTATCTACCTTCAACGAAACATTCTTGCACTGTACCGGGTGTGGGTTCGATTCCCGCCTTCGCCCTGGGTGTACTTTCTCTCTCTGTGTCAGTAAAAATTCTGTCTGTGTCTGTCTTACTTGACGAAGGTTTATAAGCGGGTCTCTGATCAAGCACACAAACCGGAAAATACATGTACCAACCTACTTACCTACTAGTCTTGCAGTCAGCATTCCAGTGGTGGTATAATAGTAGTAAATAATATTATACTTGCAGAAAATTTCAAATTATAATAATTGAAGAGCTTAGTGGAAGAACGTACTATTTGACATTTAAAAAAATGAGATTTCTGTGGTAATGAATATGTTATTGCTTGCTTTAAGATAAGTTTTCTCTTTTCTTATAAACTTAAAGTTCATTTTTTACCTTTTACAAGTAATACACTTTTAACACATCGAAGCGCAAATTGAAAACTTTAAAGCTCTTCATAGCACGTTTTTCCACTAAGCTCTTCAATTGCTATTTATTAAATTTTAATGGAAAATGTGATAACATGTGAACATGACCTGATATTTAAATCTTACTTTACCACTTTTGGTAGCGCATGAAGCAAATAAGACATTATACAGTTGTTCGTGCCGACTTAGGAAAGAAATATCGAAATACCATTTAATTCTAAAATTACAAAATACATACTTAAAAAATAAACACTAGATTCTCAATGATCTAATTTTAACGATATTTTTTTGTAATTATAGAATATAAATGATCAGTAGTAAGAAAATATTACCAAAATTTATAAAATCACGTATAAAATTGCTACTAAAACTACGTTAACATCCAAATACGTGCTTTTCCCCAAATTAGTTTAGAAATTTATATGCATTTGCATTGCAAAAGTTTACTGAAATATTTCTTTGAAAAAGATTTAAATATTAAAAAGGTTCAACGCGATGTGTGATAAAGCATGTGAGAAGAGGGATTACCATAGTTGTGATCAATATGATTTTAAATAAAAACTATTAAAATTGACCACACGTTTCAGTTTGGTTTGTTTTGTCAAAAATTCCGATATATCTTTTACTATTTAAGTTATAACTGTAGTCTAATGTACTGTAGATGGTTCAACTATTAATGATACATTGAAAAATTAAAGTAAACTTTATCAACTGTACGTGCTTTTTCAAAAATGTTTGCTTGTACTTTTTAAAATATGGAATATTTTTGTTCGTATTACTCTGGTTAATAAATAGAGAATATACGTTGTCTATGCTTAACGCAAAAGGTCATTCAACTGTGTATCTCTATGTATATTTTAAGACGTTGCATTCGAAAATTCAATTTCGTTGATGCTTTTTGATTTTTGGTTACATTTCATAATAAAATAAATGAGGCGTATTGAGCGATAGCTTAAAAGTTATGTATATTAAACGTATACACACTAACTTATAGATAAAGAACAATTGAATTAAAATATCAGTTCAAAATCAGAACTATAAAAATGCAATTCAGCTAATTCAATAGGACATTTTGGCACATGATCATAGTAAAATTTTTTCGAAACCATTTAAAATGTTCAAAGTTTTTTGCTTATTTATCAAACATTACACCAGTATTCAACTTCTATATTATACATGGTATTGTCAATCACAGACAACTTTATGAAAAAAAGTTGATGTGTGGAAGCCTCTGGAAGACGACCCAGAATGATAAATTGTATCTTAACTTTACCACCGGATATTTTACACACTTTCTGAAACCTACCCCCAACAAGATGTCAATAAGCGCTGACTTTTCCAGGTCTTATCGTAAAAACCGAATAAAAAAAATAAATATTTATGAACTTTATCTCCCCTGGGGAAGGTTTTATCTTTTTAACAATCTCATCTCTCTCTTTTGAAGCCGAGTAAAGGAATTCTTAAATGGAACAGTGGAACTTTTAGGCCTTTTATCCGTGGACGCCATTTTGTTTATCAAGCTGTCAGTGTGTTACTTTGTAAATAATTCAGCCTCAACTCGTCTGTTTTTCTTATGAATGATGTCAGTGTTGACATTTTGTGAAAAGAGAAATTTAACTTGTGGGTTTATTTTCATTTTTTTAAATGAAGGTTTAATGGCTGAGTTAACCTTGTTAGGCACCTAATTAATTTACTAAATTAAATACATCTCAGCAAAAACTGCGTTAAGGGATGTCAGATTTTAACAGTTTGTAGGATGTTATAATTTAATTTTATGGAGATCTTTTTATTAAGTATGTTAAAAGCAATTAAATGTGGTGCTTTATAAGCGTAAAGTGCGAAAATGTAATTAAAACACACATTATGTTAATGATATGTCATAACGTAGTCTTATATATGATACAGAACAAAATTGAAGGGTGTAGTTGCAAAACTTATTCTCCAAACTATGACTAAGATATAGGGTCCAGCCCGTTCATTGGCGACTTTGTCCAATCGAATGTACTATTATCGAAAGTCGCCAATAAACACTCCCGGCCCTATATCGTAGTTATACTATGGATAATGTGAATTTTGAAACTACACCCTTCAATTAATATGCTGTGATTTAATTACTAACACAACGTAATTGTTTCAACACTGCAATGTTCAATTTTGAAATTTAAGTATACAATATGAAAATATTATTGCCCAACATCTGATTTTTATTTACATTGTTTTGAAATAGCTTCAATAACATTGTTTAATTTACAGTTGGCATAGTAATATTTTAAATGGGGTTTTAACCAGTAAACTACGTAAAAAATATTTAAGAAACATATAGAATTTTTCTGTATACATATAGACGAAATCATTGAAACTTTTTTTTAGAAAGTCCAATTATTTTTTGCTTATCACAGTTTAACAAAAAACCGAGTTAATTATCTAAAAGTATAAATGAGAAATTTGTTAAAATTAAAAAAAAAAATTATCCGCATCAACTAGAAACCACCAGTGATCATGAATTTATGCATTTGCTTTTCCCGTTAAAGACTTTTAAAAATAACCACAAATAATATTTGTTTTCAGAGAAAAATAAAATTTAAACTAACTGTTTAGCTTTTTTTTTAAGGTAAATAAATGTTTTTTGAGGTTCAGAGTTATTTGATCCCACTGAGCTGCGTTAAAATACCAAACTTATTATTTATTAACCAGTTTTGTATTAAAACATCATTAAAAAATTAATTAAAAAAGTTTATTCATTTTCAATATTATAAATTCATTCATAAAACATTCGGATATGAAGTTTTTTTTTTAACAAAAAAAATTCTTGGATTAGAAATTATTATTTTAATAAATACGTTTAGCAAAAATACCAGTCTACCCGAATTTGAATAAAAACCTGATGATACATCAATATCGCATTTTTTAACATTAATTATGAATATAAAGACATGTTCTAAGATTAGATTTCGTAGAATGCTTGTTAATAATCTTAAAAATAAATCATTTTTCATTCAAAACTTTAATAATTCAGGTTCTTTGGAGGAGAAGGAGGGAGGTAGTAAAAGATTAATTTATTATTTGTATATTAAAGAAAAGACAAGCTGAAAAAGGATTTTGTAAGAATTAAGTTCGTTGTAATAATAAATGTAATAAAAAGCGTTGCAATTTGCCGAAACTTTTTTTGTGTAGAAGATAAAGAAAAAAATGCAAGGATTCGCATTTTACGCTGAAAAAAAAATATATAATTACAGAGCACTTTAATGTAACGCATTTTTTAATGTAAATTTCCTGTAGTCCAGAAAAGTTGTCGTATATTATTGTTAAATATGTGTGCAAAGTTTGGTTGATCCGAGTTGACACTGTAAAACTTTCGTGAACGTCACACCATTTCCAAATCTGATATCAATTTTAATTTTTCAAACTCTCTAGTGACACTATTTCGTGAACGTCGCACTATTTCCAAAACGATATCAATTTAATATTTTCATACACTCTAGTGACAATGTAAAACTTTCGCAAACGTCCCACTATTTCCAAATCTGTTATCAATTTTAGTGACACTGTAAATCTATCGTGAACGTTACTTCTAAAACACGGTTGCAGCTGGAATAATGTGCAAACACCTTACTTGAGTAACGTTGTGTGATGTAATAAAGTAAAATAGGAGTATCTCCCCCCCCCAATGCTTCCTATGTTAATCACTTTCATATTAACTTAAACTAGTTTAAATTTTGATTATTTTTAATTGAAAATTACCATATAGTTTAAACATCGCATTCACTGTATAAAACAATTATAACATTTGAAAACCCGGCGATTTTTTTTGGCATTTTCTGATGATATAAAATGCTTCAAATATAAGAAAATCAACTCATTAAAAAAAATACTACGCAATTAATTATTTTTCTTTTTCTTTTTTTTTTGATAAAAAACAAACCTCTTTTAGAGCTTCGGCTTTTGTCATTAGTTTAATTACATTAAAAAAAGAAAATAAAAAAATAACCTGCATAGGGAATTACAGCTTTTTTCCCCTCTGGTGCTTTAAATCGACTGTATGTAGTCCTAAATCGTTAAAAAACCTTTTTTTCAATTTTTTTCTAAAACCTCCCTATTTTTCTAATTTTAATTTTAAAATAGCTAGTTTGATATCTATCTGAAGCAGGTAGTCACGTGATATTCTGGCAAAAGTAATGTAGAGAATGTCCAATCACGTAAGCAAATCGGCGCATATCTTTGAAAGTGTTAAAGTGTGGTGAAGTTGATTTTGTGCACTGGCATTAAATATGCCACTCTCAATCGACATCCGTTTTCGTTTGCATCACGTTTGCGGCATATTTTTAATGAATAAAAAAATAATACAATTTTCTAAATAAATTTTTAAAATAAATTTTAACATGATTATTCAATTTTCTGATAGCTTTTTCAATAAAGAAAATCCAACTTCACGTATATTTAAAATAGGCTGTAATTCACTATTGTTACGACGAGTCAAAAACTTAAACAACACTGTAAAAAAGAAGACAAAGAATTCAGGAAAGTTACTGGGAAATTCTGGGCTGTCCAATTTTTAACGGTAATATTGCTATAATATATCAGTAACTTTCCCAAAAATATTGAGAAACAATCCCTCCTAAAGCCAGTAACTCTCCTGGAAATGTAAAAAACCCATGTAAATGTCAATTTACACGAAGGGGTGTCGCTTTTTCCCTTTCTTTCCGAATTACGTGCTGCTTGGAGTGGTATTAGCCGGAATAGATTATCTAAACTTTGGGTCGATTCATTAAACCACTTCATAATTGCGCGCCATGTTTTTTTATTTTAAAAGTAAAATGCCTTATTTTAAATGGTCCAAAAGGATAAATGAATAAAGGATAAAGGATAAAGGTTAAATGATTATCTTTATGGTTCTGAGGAAAACCTGAAAACAAAATAAAATTGAAAAAAGTTATAGAAACTTGAAAGGCCAGGAATGTTCGGGATACAAATTAGTAACGTTAAGAAATATTTCTACAGCAAAAAAAGAGACAAATAAGTACATATTTTTGGGAAACTAGTTTTATTCCCTCAACGAAAAGAAACTTGAAATGTTATGCGAAAATCTTAAAACATGTTCTAATAAATTATAGAATATCATAATGCATAAAATACCAGTTTATTTCAAAATTTTATGGAAAGCAATTTTAAAGTATAGGGTCTAAATGCAATATATATGTGGTCAAAATGAGAAAAGTTTTATTTCTCTATATTTCGATATAATTTCTTAAACCTTCTACTATATATAATTTAAAATAAATAACTTATTTATTCATAGATAGACCATACTGTAAGTCAATTAAGTATTTATCAAATAAACCTATATATTATAAGCTAAAATAAGATATATCTATCGTGTTTTAAACTTAACAAGAACACAAAATTATCACTTTATAAAAATAAAAAAAATTTGAAAATTCGAAATTTTTAATAATTCAATTTCAAACGCAATTTTATGAAACGAAATAAAGAAGTGTCTCTGAAAGAATATTTTATTCGATTCCGTATATCCTAGAACGTGTTGTCTCAACAATATTTCTAAAAGCAATAACTTTTTGTAAAGAGTAGTGAATTCATTTTTAGAAGCAACCCTATTTCATTATGTCCAAATAAAAACGAGACAAATTTGAACCTTTTACTTTATAAATTGCTTTCTATAACATTTTGAAATAAACTGGTACTTTATTATTCCAGAACTGAAGCTGAATT